>SCDY01000437.1:0-61930 GCA_004143825.1 Drosophila micromelanica
TTCATGTTTGATGGCATTTTCGTCATGATTTGTCCTATAAATTGATTCTACATTCAAAATATTTGCATTTTCAAAAATAATTTTTTTTTGATTTTTTTGGTGAAAAACCATGTACTCCCCCCTTATATATTTTCGAACAATTTTTTTTTTTTAATTTAAATTTGCGAATTTTTGTTTTTAATGGATTGTATTTGTCATAATTAGCATAAAAAACAACATTTAAGCCGATTTTGGGGTGGTCAAATTTTTGGTCAAAAATCATGCCAAAATCGACATAAATTTTGACATGTAAATCTCTCGGATCCATAGCTCCCATAATTCAAACCCCCATAACTTTGCCAAATCGCAACCGATTTTCATGTTTGATGGCATTTTGGTCATTATTTGTCCTTAATGGATTTTCAAAAATAATTTTTTTTTGATTTTTTTGGTGAAAAATCATGTACTCCCCCCTTATACATTTTCAAAAAATTTTTTTTTCAAAATTTAAATTTGCGAATTTTTGTTTTTAATGGATTGTATATGTCATAATTAGTATATGATTTTGGGGTGGTCAAATTTTTGGTCAAAAATCATGCCAAAATTTACAAAAAATTTGACATGTAAAGTTCTCAGATCGATGACTCCCATAATTCAAACCCCCATAACTTTGTCAAAAATGAACCGATTTTCATGTTTGATGGCATTTTCGTCATGATTTGTCCTATAAATTGATTCTACATTCAAAATATTTGCATTTTCAAAAATAATTTTTTTTGATTTTTTTGGTGAAAAACCATGACTTTCCCCTTATACATTTTCAAAAACAAATTTTTTAAAAATTTAAATTTGCGAATTTTTGTTTTTAATGGATTGTATATGTCATAATTAGTATAGAAAACAACATTTAACTTGATTTTGGGGTGTTTCAAATTTTTGGTCAAAAATCATGCCGAAATTGACAAAAAATTTGACATGTAAAGTTCTCAGATCGATGATTCCCATATTTCAAACCCCCATAACTTTGTCAAAAATAAACCGATTTTTATGTTTGTTGACATTTTTGTCACGATTTATCCGATATATTGATTATACATTTTAAAGAATAGCATTAAAATGTTTTTTTTGTGAAAAACGTCTGTTACATTCGTCAGCAAAGTTCTTATTTAATTAACTTCTACCATAAGCAGATTAAGTTTATTTTAAATAATCGATAACTATACATGTCGGGGTTTTATATGAAAAGTTTTTCAAGCGGAAATTTGTTGATAACAGAAATTTTGATGTAAATCATAGAGCCTTATTCTTATGTTATTTAAAACCAGGCTAATAGTAAACTTTTGTTAAAGTTATCCAGTCCTGAGCAGCAGCAACGAGGCGTTAAAATGTTTTGCATGCATGACAAAATTTAAAAGCTGGACAAGTAGAAATTAAAGTTTTGTCAGACACACACACCCGAAGAGACCCAGTTAATGCTGTAGTTGGTGTTGTTGTTATGGCAACAAACCAAAATTTATGGTTATCCGAAGAGTACGTGCCGTAATTGGCTGGCAAAAGCAAAAGCAAATGCACGTGAGCAATGGGCCAACAAAACGAGCGCTACTTGCCACATGTGGCAAATTAAGTTAAAATTAAGCAATTAATTTAATTAGTGCGCTGCGTACGGGGGACACACACAGACACACACAGGCGGCCCCAATGCCACTTGCCGCACATGCATGCAACAGTTGCAATTAAGCAGCGCTTACAAACACAGTTACAGTTGCAATTGCATCTGCTGTGCTGCAGTTGCAGCTGCCGTCGACCATTTGCAATTGCGGAAATTACACAAATTAATGTATACACGTTTCTGCATAAGGTGCACACATATACACATGTAAATGCACTTGTCTATAAAAAAATGGTATTTTACGAGCAATATATAAGATGAAAAATGATTTTACGGTGCATCATTTCTGCCTTTATCTGGGGGAGGGATATGTGGGTGTTGCTGTTGTTGAAGAAAAGTGAAATTCGTTTGCCAATACAAAATGCAATCGACTCCTCAATTAAGCAAATAAATGCAACGGCCAGCAGAATTCATCAATTGCAATTAAAGGAAACTTGCAGCAAAAAATTGCAATACAAAAAAAAGGGAAATATGGAAATTGCACTCTGACAGCAAACATTGAAAGTGTTTTAAAGTCGAACGGAAATTATATTTATTGTAATTTAACTGTTTTAATGAAATCGAAATGAAAATTAAATAACAAACGTCCGTATTTGCTTAATGTATTCGCAAAAATTTAAAACTATTTATTTAACATTTTCGTCATATGTTTTAACCTGAAATTAATAACAAATTTAAATTAGGTTTGATTCAAAAGATCGATAACTTTTAACGTATAACAATCTTAAATTTTTATACTCGTTTACTTGGTGATAATTGCGTATGGACTTGCCAATGTCCGTCTTTCTGTACGTCTGTTCAAGAACTATTTTAGAAAAGATTATTTTTATTTACCCACAGGCATATCGCTCAAACTTATATATCTATCTACATATATTTATATATATGTATATATATACGTATATACTCTCACGCCAATCAGAGCTTGTAACTCGAGTATCTTTACTATTTGCACTTGGTGTTAACTGTTTGCCCTTATGATTATATGCAGTTGTGTATTCGTTGGTGTTGGTTCATTTCATGCTGACCACTCAACTCGAATTACATGGGTACACATTGCTTGCGGATACCCCTTAATGCCCCCTTATTGGCCCTCAATACCTCTCGAGAACCTTTAAGATGGCATTCGAGTGTTTGCATTTGCATATTGTGCATGTAAATATTGTGGCAGCTTGTGCATTATCAAAAAGGGCTTTAAACGGTTACTTTAGATACTAACAAGGTGTTTTAAAGTAGAACTCAAGAGAACAGCCAATACGTGGGGCAAGTGTATGAGAGGGGGTGTTAGCAAAAAAAAGAAATGGAAAAACCGTGAGCTGCATCTTGAAGCGAAGCAGTTGTGTGAAAACTAAAATTTAAAGATTAAATGTGTTGAGAATTATCTTAAATATTCAATATAATAATAATAATATAACAAAATAATTATATATGTTAAAATAGTTTAAAATAAACGAAAAAAATTATAAAGTTATAAACAACTAAAATTGGAAATTAAAGCGAAATTTATTTCCTAACCAGAGTTGACCATATTTTCTATAATCATGATAAAAAGATAATTGATATATATATAAGTGAAAAAGTAACAGATATAAATAGACTCTATTATTATTATTTCATTTAACTGCCTTCTTTAAATTCCAACTTCCAGTTTCCAGGCTAACACCTCCTTTTCATGCCCAATTATATTAACACATCTTGTTCCTGAAGAAGAACTTGCTCAAGAGCAACTGACACCTTCAGTAATTCTTGCAGCACCAAAAGTCAACATAAAAGATACTTGCTGCAAACCATAAGTAGGTGCCATCGCGCCAGAACCTTTAAGTAGAGCCCTCTTAGCCACTGACCAGCTCAGTTGCTGGCGCGCCGTTCAAGCACCAACAGTTGCTGTCAGTGTGAAAGACAATTGCTGTGGCAAAGAATCCCAAGAACTGGTTTCTCGCATCAATCTGACAGTCTCACACCAAAAATGCTGCAGCTGTCGTTGTTGCTGATTATGCTGAGTTTGTGGCACGTCCAAATGCAGCCCGTGGAACAGGCGGCACCTTTGCCCGAGGACGGTGAAGTGGCTCGTGCGCTCTACGATCAGCGGCAGACGGGCAAATATAATATACACGTGAGCATCAAGGATGTGGCCATCATTGAGGTGGATCAAAATGAGCTGGCAGATGTAAGTGGAGGGGGGTGGGTTGGTTGTGTGCCTGTGCTAGGAATGTGGCCAAAACAAGTTAGCTAACGAGTTGGCCAGTCTAAAAATAAACTCTTTGCATTTCATTAGGAATCGTATAATGCCGATGACGATGATTATTACTATGATGATAGTGCGCTGACCATAAAACCCATCAAGTTTACTACCGAAGCCAGCACAACAACAACAACACCAACAACAACCACAGCTGAAACAACAACAGCATCAACGGTTGCTGCTGCTGCGGCAATACCAACGCCCAGCAGCAACATCAGCGCCTACAGTGCTCAACTGTTGGCGGACATTGCAGCCACGCATCGCCTGCGACCCAAGTCGAACAATTTAATTATTATGGAGACGCCCATTGGCGGCTCCTCAACGCTGTTGCCCAAATGGCTGCACGCACGCTCCAAGGATGAACCGATCACAACAACAACAACAACCGCGAGAACAACATCTGCTAATATTTTGCACACCTCGTATCCATCCAATATTGAGTATACACCGGCTCAAGGTCAAGACTCGCCCATTTTCAAGGTCAAAGTGCAACGTGCCGCACCCGCCGAAACACCCACACGCTGTCGCACCCATCAATATCGCGATGCTCACGGCAAATGCCGCACCAAACGCTCCGGTTCCATCTTGTAAGCTTGCTAATAAAATCAACAAACAACAAAAAAATCAAACTGCAACTCATCATCTTATTATCACATGTGTCTACTCTTTTTCAAATACTCCTGTCTTACTCTGCCTCTCACCATCTTTCTCTCTCTCTCTCTTTAGAAGAAAGCTGTTCGGCATGCTGGTGTCGCTGCCCTTTGCCAGCAATCGTCATGGCCATGGACACGGTCTACAAATATCGCCTTAAACTGCGGCTCCAATGATGATTGTGTAGTTTTAGTTATAAGTACTCTTATTTGATATTATCATCATATTTGTCTCTAGTTAGAAATACTTTAAGTGCCTCCAATTATCCATATTTTGCTTGATTTACAATAAAAGCTTAATATTCTTTGACTGATTTTTCAATCTTTGTTTGTTGTTGAGTTTTAGTTAATTGGTTACAAAAGATTGGTAGTAAATTGAGAATATTTGCAACGAAAGAAAAATAATTTTAAAAAATATACAACATTTCAACATTGAACATTTCTAACTTTAAGGTTTTATTATATCAAAAAATTTTTAAAATAAGAAAGAAGTATATAATAGTTTATGTGTTTGAATTTTGTAATTGTAATTTCTGTATATATATTTTGTAGTTTATTATACTATACTTTATCTACACTAGACCAGGATTATAATGCGAAACCTTTTTATTAATTTGCTTATTAATTTCACTAGACATCACATTTATTTCCCTACATTCCATTAATTATTTTACTGATAAATTAATTTCTCTTTGTTCTTCCACCTATTAATTGTGAACAATGTGAAAATAATCCCTGCAATGCCATACGTATTAATGCAAATATTTGATGTCATGTATTTTGTACATAATTTTATCACCAAATTAGGCATGCAAAATGCGGGCCAAACAATCAGGCGGTTATCAATGTACACAGCCAAGCAGTTAAATATTTTATATATATATATACCCTGCACTAAATTGAAGGTCCTTTGGCATTTACTTTGTTAAATATGTAAGCACAGTTCGGGTAGTTGCATATTTAAACAGGTATTTAAATAATAAATTTCGAGATGTTATTGTACATTAGTAATTGATTATTACAGAAATGAAACATGCATTGCAGAAATTTCTATGCATTTGACAAGTTTAATTGTGCGGTGAATTAAATTGTGACATTCTTGAAAATGTGCTAAGTTTCTCGGAAATTTATTTGTATAATCATAACCAATTTTAATATTAAGCAACAAATTAATAGAGGGTATTCAATTAGTGCATACTTTATATTTTTAATTTAAACACATTTTATTATTCCCATATTTTTTTTTTCATTCAAGTTAACAGAAATTTAATTATTTAAAACTTAAAAAAAGATTTATTGTTAGTGCGTTTAATCTATTTATATAAACATCTAAAAATTTATTACCAAAGTTTAAAATTTATATGAAATAAAATTAATTTAAATAAATAATTGCTTTAGTTAAGTTTATAAAAATAAATATGTCTTTAATTGAATATAATAAATATAAATAATTTTCTATTTAGCGCAAAAAAAAAATATTTAACCAAATATATAACTTAATTAATTAATTACATTTGACCAATTCTTGACATATTGGAAAATTAGTGCCACAGAGCAAAATTATTGAAATCGAATTTGAGTTTTAGGCTTTAATTTTGAAAACACAATTGTAAAATATGCGTGAAGCGAACATATTCAAAGTCCATTACGAACGACCTGGCCTGGCCCCTGAACCAGGCCGAAACGGGGAAATGATTTGCATGATGATGAAGAATATTCAGATGGATTGGGGGCGTGGCAATCAAATTGGTTGATGCATTGGCCAACTGAGCAGCTCATTTGCATGCAGAAGCGAAACGCTGAATTTGGAATTACAGGAACGGAAAATACTGAATGCAGAATGCAAAATCAGCATTTCTCATTACATGCTAGAAAATGCACTAAAAATTAGATTAATTTGAAATGAAATTACGAGGCTAGAAAGAAATTTTCTTTGTAACGTTTAGACTAGAAGTTTGTTACAACTTTTTGGGGTGCGAAAGGGGGTTCCTCGCATCTGTAATTAGTTTTAGCCGCAAACATTTCAAGGCTTAATGCATCGCTGCGGAAAACTTGAAATTTTCACTTTTTTTTCTTGCATTTGAGCTGCTGCCCTTTTCTGGACGATGCCGAGCTCAGCAGAAAGACTGGACAGGCGGCAGGATGCGCACAGCTAAGGAATGGCGGTGGGACAAAAAAGAGGTATGGGTATGCTGTTAGTCTGTGCCGCATATGAAGTGTATAAATTGCACTTCATCATGAATTTATTATCAGCGCAGCTGCAGCTGCCACCGTTGCAGCTGCTGCACGATGCTGGCTCAGCAGAAGACGTGCAAAAGCTTACAATTTCCTTGCCAACAAACACACACACACACACACACGCAGGTGTGAACAACAACAACAACAATAATAACAACAAGCGTTGCTCCGCTGACCGTTTCCTGGTATGCATTTTTTTTTATGGGTCGCGCAGCCAACTTGAAATTGTGCTAGCTCAGCGCAAAAATATTAGTTCTAATTTCTAAAGCCGAGCGCCGGCTCAAGGACTCGCGTCTTCTTTGTTAGCCAGCATTTTTGTTAAATGACTGCCATTTTCAGCCGTTTTTAGCCGCATTTAGTCACATTTAGCCGCTTTGGCTGCAACTTTAATTGTTCACAAAGCGTTTGAGAAATGCTCAAAGATTTCGTCTGACAGTTGCCGTTGCCATTGGCTTCGGTAAAAGGCTTTTACACTCTCTTCTCTTGTTCTTCACTCTTTTTTTCTCTGCTGCCTTTTCTGCCCACACGCGCCATTTGCTGCTCATCAATTAGCCGCTCGGTAAAAAACTGGCACTGTAAACGCTGTTGAGTAGCTTTTAGTGTAGAAAAAGGCTTAAGCAAAAACGCTTTTTTATTGCCTACTTTGAGGCGTTTACTCCCCGAAACGCATATAATTGCCAGTTGGGATTTTAGGCTGTCGCCTAAGCTTAGTTTAAGTATGAGAAATTGAGAAACTTTTCATAAAAAGAGAACTATGCAGGTGACAGTTGGAAAAGAATTGGCTTAGAAATGGCTTTTGTCAGAGTAACAAATGGTTTTTGTCTTTTGGACATTTTAACCCTATTGATTAGTTAATTGGTTAATTAGTTTCTTTGTAGATACTCAAATAAATATAATATTGAAATTACAAGATGCCTAATGATAAACATTTAAAGATGAATTTTTCTTTTTGTATTATTTTTGATTTAATTTGTCGTTTAAAATTTTTTAGATATCTAAATCGCCAACTATGTTGGTTAGTACTAAATATATTTTTCATTATTTTATCTATACTATTTTTATGGGTTTTTTTGTTTCAAGAAATATTGTTTTTAAAAATATACTCAAAAATCTTGGTAAAAAACATTCAGTTATTAGATATATAACATATTTAAATTTAAAACAAAAAACTCAACTCAACAAACCCTGAACTTCCGCATATTTCCATTTTATTTATTTATTTGCTTTATTTTAATACTCTTGAACCCTTAAATACTGACAGCAACAACGGTTGAAAGTCTAAAAAAAGTCAACGTTATGCAAAATTTAACAGGATGCCGCGCAACATTTTAATCTCTGCGCTCATTTTGCATATTAATCACTTAATTAGGTTAACATTATTAAAATAAACAAGTGTCAGAGATTATGTGTGTCTGCGCTTGTGTGTATATGTGTGTGTGTGTGTGTGTGTTTGCTCGCATTTATCAGGTAGGCATACAGCAGAAGGATTCAGATACAGTTGCCCTCATATATGGCTTCATTTTATGTGTCGCAGGTGCTTAAAATTTTGAAACGCAGTCGCGGGGAGCCTTCAAAGGGGCGGGTAATTGGGAATATATATGCGTGTGTGTATGTGTGCGTGTGTAAATTGCATTAATTATGTGTCATACTTTAAGCCAACTATGCACACACACAGCGTCTCATTTGAAAGCCAGTTGGAGTGAGTTAAAAAAAGTTACTGCGTGCCGCAAATACCAGCGATTAGATGCGTTACATAAAGAAAGACAGCAAATGGGAATGCGTTGGGTGAGATTCATCGACTGGGAGACACCCTATAGCGCAGCAGAAACTACCACACGTATACATAAAAGCTATATAAACAAGCCTGAATTTTCGTAACTAAAATATATACATAGCATTAAATGTTGCCCGGCTACGAAGTGCCCTGTAATGCAAAATACATTTAAAACATTTTAAGTTAACTATAATTAATTTAGTAAATATTTGTTGCTTAATTTATTGTTCCTGAATTTATTGCTGTTTTTGACGTAAGTATTTACAAAAATATTCTTAATTTTTTTTTATTTTTAAATATGCAGTTGGTAGTCGACTTGGTGCTATCCTGTACTACAAAATTAGATATATGTTTTAAGTGTTTATTTAGGAGTTTAATATTTAAATTTTCATTTACTTTGTTCTTTCACAGATTAAATAATTTTTACATATTTAAAAAAAGTGACTAAATTAACATTTATCAGAGGTGTTCAAATGGATATGTTAAATATTATTTAAAAAATAAATGATACTCTATAAAAACCCACTCCGACTTCTCATATGTTTGTATTACGACAAGAAGTGTCCTTATCAAAGAGCACATAAATATTATTTATTGTTTTTTACGGCCGTGCAGGCCAGAGTACGGTTCAGACCCCACCTGCCTCTCTCACTCCAGACAATGGAGAAATATTCAAGTGTTGCAAATATTTTCCAAGTCTCTGTCATTCCGTACTTCCCGCCCTAAGGCTCAGACCCCACCTCCCCTCCCCCCACACGGATCAGACGCATTCCGCACAGAACGTGTTCATTGTGCTTTAATGAAATGTGCGTGTGAGGGGATTGGGGGTGTGGCAAAAGGTGTCGCTGTCACCTTTAAAAGGGTGGCACAAAAGTATGCTACACTTTTTCGCGTACAAAAATAAACACAATTTATGTCGTGATGCCTTTTTTTTGGTGTCCTTTATCTTGACAAAACATTTGTGCAATGTAAACTTTTGGATGAAGCAATTTTAAAGTTGCCAACTTCATGAGTAATAATTTTAAATTTTTCAGCTAAATTCTGACATTTGTTATTAATACCATTCGAAACTTTTAAATGAGCTGCCAGTGTGTGGCACAAGGCACATGGCACTGTATAGTTTGTATAGAGTCTATATATAAAAAGCCAAACAAGCATCCATCAACATTTTTGGGCATCAATCATATTCGGTGTTGGAGATTACATAAGCGAGCAATTGCGGTTGAGTAAACAGAGCTGCCGTCTACAAAGGAAAAGGGCAACCATTTTAAGTGCATATATTGGAAATTATATACTCAATGAAGTGAAGTAGTTGGCGATGATCTTTGGGTTACCCTGATAATTGATTATTAATATTAAAGGCCATTTGCATTTTGATATAAATATGTCGCAGATGATGCTTGACTGAATACTTGAAGTGTATTTCCCACTAAACTTATATTTAATATAACTTAAAAATAATTAGGGAAATAATCATAATTATTTCGTTCTTATTTATACAATAATGGTCGATTAAGATGCTAAAATTATTTGATACAATACAAATTTCTAAGAACTTTAGGAAGGAAATCATAATGATTTATATAAATAAAAAAATAAATACATTTACATTTTAGTTCTTTCAACTTTAAACGCTCTTCAACATTAAAAACAAAAAAAAACCTATAAATAAATTGGTTTATTCTTAATTTCTAATAGTATCAAAGCTTGCAGCCAAAAACTCATTCTGCTTGCTTACATTTCAACATGATACTGCATATGAGGGGAATGGAAAAGAAGCGCATGGAAGTTAGGCATGGATGCTCGTTGCATATCAAAGTAAAGGTAAATAGAAAATTCAATTTAAAGCAATTGAAGCCTCGGCCTCCACACGTCTTTCTGGCTGCCTGTCTGCCTGTTCGATTTCGTTGCCCGTACAGGGGTAATTCACATGGCATACGTTCTTATCTGGCCCCAACTTGGCCGCAAACAAACTTCCTGTATCGATGCGACCACACGTACATCTGCACGCCCACCCTCCTCGCTCGCCCACCCCAATGGTCCAATATCTAAGTGAAAACACAGATCAACAGCACGACAATCAGCAAAAGCAAAGGGAGGAGGAGGCGGGGGCGGGGGCGGAGGCGGTCTCTGGACCAGCCCTAGTCCCAGTCGTGGCACCTGCTACGTAGGCAGCTTCAGACAAGGTAAAGACATGACCCAGCTCAGAGGCATGTCTATTGCCCAAGCCACCCCTCAATTTCTCTACCTCTCTCTCTCTCTCTCTTTCTCTGTCTAACTCTCTGCACTCTGGTAGATTGTTGAGCGGGTGCACAAAATGCAAAGCATCGGGGATATGCAGTACACAAATTGTGTGACCTAAGCTGCCTTCCTGCCACGCCCATTTTGATTAGGGCGTGTTGGTTTTCTATTTTTGTGAGTTGCATTTCTTGGATTGCATTGAAGCAACATTTATGCATTTTTAATGTGACATCTAAAATGATGAGACTGAGGCAACTGCAGCACCTGTCCTCTCTTGTCCCTGTGTATCCTGTCGCAGACAGATCCGTCCTGTCCCTTATCCTTTCAGCTTCTTGGCCTATGGTGCTGACAGTTTGTGCATTACAGATATACCACATATACGAATCATTTTTAGCTCATGCAATTTGCAGTGTTGTGAAATTTCACAAAACTGTCGCCGTTCAAATTTCTGCTCCTGCTCCTGTTCCTGCTGCTGCTACTTCTTCAAGCTGAGACAACTGTAAATCATTGGATAATGTGTGGGGAATTTGTGGGCTCAACATTTTTATGCACACGGGTAATTTTTGATGTACGCTTTTTTCGGAAACTTGGCATGAATTTTTAAATTTAATTTTCGTGCCTCAAAGTGAAGTTTTAACGTGAATTTAGAAAAGAAATTGTCTAGAAATGCGGTTAAGTATTTGATTCATAAGATTTAAAGAAAATGGCCAATATAAAAGGACCAAAGAAAATGGCTGTTTTAACTTGGCTGCTAAGTCTTAACATTAATACTGATCAGGTGTATATAAACAGAAAGAATCACTTGTTTTTAAGAAACGGTTTGGTTTCTACCAAAATACATACCAAATTTGGTGGCAGATCTTTAAAATTGTGGGGAAATATTCAGCTTTTATCGATTTAGAATTTAAGGTGTATCAACATGTTATTGAATTAAAGACAAGTACATATATTCGAGTTTTCAAGTCCCTGTCTTCAATACACCGAAAAAAGTTTCGTTCTTCCGGAACCAAGTTCAATAATGTCAAAAATCAGCTGGACGAATCGACTTGAAAACATTGGTTTGAACTGTATAAAAAAACCATCGATTATATTTTTTTATGTTGACAACCATGGCGTTAAAAATATAAAGATAGTACATGAGATATTATTATATTATTGTAAATCAAAAGTCAATCAATACAAATGTATAACAACAAATTTAAATATTTCAAAAATCGTGAATGCAAGGCTTTTTAACGAAATTTGTAACAATAGCTGACATCAATTTCAGGCTATAAATAGGCTAAAAATTTTGGCAAATTTTAGCTATCGCATTCGCTGCCAGCATTCGCAATTCGCAAGCTCCACTTTGTAATGGGCCCACTCGAAATCGCACTAACCAATCGGTAATGGCAATGGGCAAGTCACAATTGACTGCCAAGTGCATAATCAATGCAATTTTGTATGATTTGCAGCAAAAAGCCGCAGCAGCGTACGCTGAATGCAAAATGCTGCAGCAAAAAGGAGCACAAGCTGCCGCCGTTGTAGGTATGCGATGCTTTTTGTGGCAGTTGCCACTCGCCACTCGCCACTCGCCAGTTGCCAGTTGCCAGTTGCTAGTGGGCAAATTGCAACTTGGTGTTTATTAGCATGATTAGCTGCCCTGCAATGCCACACACACACACACACACACACACAAATTGTAGACGCATTGAATTTGGGTCAGTCGAAAGGTGGCAGGAGCAGGATGTTGGCCAGACTGGGGCCAGCGCTGTTTGAGTGCATGGAGCAAATGGCAAAAGCATCTTGTAATTTGATTTCAGCGCCGTAGTCCTGGCAATTGCTACAACTGCTGTTTGTTTGTGTTTACCCTCGAATGGTATTAGATTATACTGAATTACACTGTGCAACAAGTTATTTTAAATGCAATGCTGTCTAGGCAATAAATATATTTGATTTTTTTAATACCATTAAATTCGGTAAATTATTTTAACTTTTGAAAAGTTTCAAAGCTAATGAGAACGACTCTAAAGAATATCTCAGTCATTTTTAAAAGAGACTAGTTGAATTTCAATAACATAAAAAAGCAACGCATAGCTTACAAAATTTTTTTTTAATAAGTTCCTAAATAGAAATTTGCTAAAAATACATTCCGTTATTGAAAAAAATAAACAACAGGAAATTAAAAAGAACGTATTTTATTCTATATCAATAATAAAATAGAATTATATATATATATATAATTATATATGAATTATATAAGAACGCGAGGTTCGAACCAAAATCAGGGTGAATTGATGACAGACTTATGAACCGAACATAATGTAATGAAAATGGTTTCTAATTTGCTGCACAGTCAGTGTCATTAGCTGAATAAATGGCTGTCAAAAGTGCAATGCGATATTGAATTGGAAAAGACGTGCGCTTAAAGCGAATATTTAATTGGTTTTCCATGCACTTCAATATTCGGTACACATGCTTAAGTACGGACCCAAATACACAAGCAAAAGCAAACATACAAACATACACCGAGAGAAAAGAGGTGGACAACGTCGCACTTGGCTTATTTCGTTTCATTTCCGGTTAACCACATCCTGCGTAATAAGCGCCTTTTCCGGGCCAAAATAGACTTAAACTGTTTTGTAAGCTGTCATTGTTTTGCTTTTATTGTGAGGCAAATTTTGCGTTAGCCCCTAAAACAAGAAGAACAGCAGAAGCATCCACAACAGGAATTTGGTCCTTGGTGGTGCTGTTGCTGCTACTGCCAGGATGCTGCTTTGACACTTCCGCCCTGCGACTCCTGTAGCTACCAGACTCAAAGTTTTTGTGCTTTGCATGTGAATTGCACGTTTATGGCCACTTTTTCGGTACTGTCCTCTGTCCGGGCATATCCTGCCATGGCAAAACGTTGTCCTCGGCCCAAATTGAAAAGCCACAACTGAAGCTGCATTTTTATTTGCACGCTCCCCATTGTTGTTGTAATTGCTTGTGTAGGACATGCCACTTGCTTGTGGCATTGAAGTTTTGTGGCAATCCAAAAAAGTGATTTGAATATTTGACTGTGTTGTTTTTTTTCTTCTTCTTTTTTAATAGGGTGTCTACAAAAACCGTTTACAATCTGAAGTAATTTTTATGTGACGAAATTTAATAGGTGGGTGATATAATAATTGTATTTAAATAAAAATAACAACAGAAAATAGTATGAATAAAGCATAGAGAAATTTAAAAGAATATATCAAAAAATATAGTATAAAGTATGTACTAAAATGATCTAAAGGATGATCTAAACATTACACTTTTTAAATGTTGCTAAGCAATTTTTAACTTTTTAGCTTAATTACATTTAAATTTAAATTATTACAAATGGCAACAGTTTAATTTGCGTTCACTAATTGTTGACATAATAAACCAAGCCTCAGACCCGTTGCCATATTGTGCCAGCCAAAATGTTGCATAGCAAAACAGTTAAATAATGTAAAATTACAATTTAATTGCATTGCAAGTTTGCGGCGAGCGAGCAACAGAATACAGCAAAATAAATGGTGTAACGGATGGGGGGAGGATTTTGGGCAACTGGTTGGTTGGCTGCTTGAGCACTAAGTGCGCCCATATGCAAGGACTTACTGTGACTGTACGACTGTTCGGAATAATAGACCCACAGGCGAACCAGCTACATATGTTGCACAATCATTTTATTTGCACGAATTAAGCAGCTTGCAACACGCCCTTGCTGCACAGTGGTAATATATGCTAAAAATAATTATAAAAAATATTGAAAACATAACATTTTTAAAAATTTTATTGTATGTGTATAATTTCTTACCGAATTTAAATGCTTTCATATTGTTGTTATCAATAGAAACGAACGAAATCCACAATAAAATTTCTCTCTCTCTCTCATAGAGTAGTCAGTGACTAACGTAACTGGATCATAAGCATCATTGCTTCATTGGCTGTCTCGCTCATACCATCCACATCCACAAGGGATCGAAAGCAGCACAGTGAATCAATTAATTAGTTGTCACGCTCACACCAGCCACAATGTCCACTTGCTGGATAAAAGCTCATTGGCTCTCTGGCGGTTATCCACGCTTGGTTTCAATGATATTTAAAATATTACCAATCATTTAAGATAGCTACTGAATACCCTTTAAATAATGTTCTCGATTGCCCTTTCGGACATGCCCTTTTTGTCATTGTGAGGTAACTGTGCGTGGGCGGTTTGTGTATGCCGTCCCTGTCAGGCTTCTGTGGCTGCGCTGCGGCTGTGCAATGCTGCGTGCTGCCTGTCAGTCTGTCTGTCTGTCTGTCTGTCGCTGCGTCGCTGCCTACGCTCTGCCATTAGCATTCATGTGCGTGAGCGTGTGTCGGCCCAAAGGGGGCCTGAGGGAGCGGTTGCTGCCAGAACTGGGCTTGCTGCCGAAAAAGCCAAAGCCATTGCTGCAGCTGACGACGAGGACAACGTTTGGGGTTAACTGGCATTAATGTCATGCAGCCATTCTGCCATTTTGTAGGTGCATACACTTTGCGGTTGTTGCAAGACCCAACGAACACTCAACCAACCAGATACCAGTATGCCCCCCGGACCCCCCGGGCCACCCACTTGGAAAATTGCTCGAAAAGCCATTTAAAAGTTTGCTTCTGTATCTTAGGCTCGCATATCCAACTCGACATTTGAATTTAAGTGCATCGCATTATTTGACTGCGCCTGTTGCATGCCACATTTCCAATGTGCTCAACTATTTAACAAGAATTTCTCTGTTTTGTTTGACTATAAAACTTTCAACTTTATGTACATACAATATATACATATATATTCTATATAGCAACGACTGTCTTGTCATTTCGTACACTTTGTATTTTAGTCAATTTCTCAGAGCCCAGAAAGTCGCGTATTATTGTTGTTTACATAAATTTCTAGTACTTTATTCAGACAATAATCAGATACTGAACTAGTATAATTTTGAGTGTTTATCATGGAGGGTGAGTAATATATACATATATATTTAGTGATGTACTATATATACAGAAATACAAATGCATTTTATTCCTGCAATAATTTTGGGAAACGGCTAGATTCTTGAGTTCTAGAAAAAGTCTACTAAAGAAAACTCAAACGATTGATTTACTCTTTTCACTCTCTGCCATACTCTGCGCTTTTGTTGGTTTCTCGTAGGCCTCTGATACTCTTTATGGTCAGACTTATGTATACATCGAATATTGAACAGCAATGTGAACGCTCCCTAAAAAAATTACAATAAATCTTTATATAAAATCCTTAAATTTGTCTATGAATTTTTTTTATGTTAAGTAAGATAAACTTAATATTTATTTTTATACAAAAATTTATGGGATGTTTGTGAATCTATAAAAAACCTCTTAACTAGTATATTAAAAATAGTTTTAAAATAGAATGCTTAATAGGCGAATTATTTTGCCGTTATTTTGCTTTGAGTTTTATTATAATTTTTAAATATAATTATAAAAAACACAGGACTTGTATTAAACAAATAAATCAACGCTAAATTGTCATCTTGATCGTTAAGGAAACTAAGAATGCTTGGCATTTTTGTTAATTAATTTTTTTATTGCAAATATGTCGTTAATAAACTAGTTCAATTATAATGTCAAGCATTTGCAAAATATCAAATTGAATATTTAAATAAAATGTATCAATTGTTTTTAGCATATTTTGATATCAGAGTCTTTGACTGACAGTTTTATTAAATCGTTTCTATTACTATCAAAATCACTCTGACCCACAAACAAATAATTTGCACAATAGTGGCAAAAGTTATTAAAATCGTAAATCAGACCAAACTGGGTCAAAGTTCAGGAAATAGAACGTTGACGTCTAGACGTCTGGGAGTACAAATACCGTTAGCTTTTGCCGCCTCGCCGCATAGACTCACGTTTATCTCTATTGATTTTGAAGCCGCCAAAGCTTTGATGATTATTGATAGCAGGTGGCGGGGGTTGGGCATGGAGATGGAGATGGGAATGTGAATGGGGATGGGGATGGTATTGGGGCAGGTGCGTGCCATGCGTGCTGTGTCCTTGCCGTCAGTCAAAGCTGGCAATCGACAGCGGCCGTGTCGCCCATCAATTTGGCCAGGGCTACGTTTCAGTCTAGCAGCGACCGCCATCCACGATGCGTGCGCGACAGCCAAACGCCCAGGAACGGGAGCAGCTGCGTCGACAGCGCTCCGAGACGCGCATGATCCTGGCATGCTGCCGTGCCAGAGGTGGCGCCTATCAATGATAAAAAGACATCTGCATCATATCTGTCAAATCTTTTGCAGGCTTTGAATATATGGTCAATCCGCCGGTGGTGCCCAAGGTGGCCTTTGGCAGCAGCATGAGCCGAGATGTGATGCCTTTGAGCGGGCCCTTTGTGAGCAGCTTCATGAGATCCAACCTGCCGGAGGAGCGACCCTATCCCAGTCCAATGGATTATGATTGCGCAAAGCCAATTGGCTTTAAGGTAAGTTTGCCGTGTGAAATCTTCAACATATTTTAGTTCAATTTATATATAAATATAATATTATATGTTCCTTTATGTTCCTCCCTCGCTTGATTTTGTTTACTTCTGTATCTGATTTATACCCAGTACCGGTAGAGATTTTTTGACTCTGCAAAATCTCTCTTTCTCTTTTCTAATCCTTCGCAGTATCCTTCCAACGCGGGCTTTTCCGCACTGGCCAACAAGATGCCCCGCCTGCCTATTGTGCGGGAGAAGGTGGTTCCACCCATGGGCGCCTATGAACCGAGTCCTTGGATACTTCGCGCCGGCTACACCTTCGACCGGCAAGTGGTGCCCCAACCCAAGTGGGTGACACCAGGGTAAGTCCATCAAAACTACTAGTTAATTAATTATTAATCAGACGACACATAATGAATTGGCCCTCGATGCAGTCCCTCCACTTATTCGATCCACAACAAGTATCCCGATTGGAAAGTGGAAACTGCCTTTGGCACGTGCCGCATCATCTGGCCGGCGGTGGCCGTCTTCTGTGGTCCGAACAATTTGGCCCAGTGTCTGGTCTGCCATCAGCGGCCCATTGGCGATTACTTTCACAGCTTTGCCAGCGACAAGGACATGTGCCGGAGCTGCATGCACGATGAGATGGCCACCATTCGCAACTGCAGCCTGAGCGTCGTGGAGCGCTACCGCAAGCGTCAGCATATTAAACAGTTTGTGCCAGCCCGCTATTGTGGCTTCTTCCACGACCATAGGGGCACCACCGCCGCCCCGGAGTCCACCTCACGCAGGGAGCTGCGCGCCAAGATACGCGTCGAAAATTATCTGTATCGCTTTGCTAGCAAAGTAGAATAAGGCACTACGAATTCCAGAGTTCCATTGTAAAACCCATTAGCAAATCAAGAACTAAAAATATTTATAAATTTATAATTACAGCCAATTTTAAACTAAAGAAAAAGCTATAATTATTAGAAAATTCCCAAGTTCTTAGGAATTCAGAGGAATTGAGAGTAGTCCAAAAATATTTTATGCGATTTTTATTTAGAGGAGGTCTTCAGTTTAAAATATAGAAACTTGTAGTAAATAAAAATAGAAATGCAAAATTCTACGTTTTGACATTTTTTATTTTAATCACTAAGAGAGTTTTACATGTTAAAAAGCTTGTCAGTTTTAATTTGTCAATTAAAATCTCAACACATATATATATATTTACCAATATACTCTTTAAACGTAATTCAATTATTATATATTGTTATTAGTTATGTTTAAAAATATTTTAAATTTAAATATGCTAAAAATTTTGCTTTTCAGTTTAATAAATAATATATCTTTAATGCTTGAGTTAACTTAAAGAAAACTGCAAAAATAATTTGCTACCGTTTTTTGCTGTAATCGATAAATGTATTTTAACTCTTTTTAAGATGCCCTTAAAGCTCTTCGATTGGCATTGCGAGTGCCACAGATGCCACAAAAAGTGCCACGCAACGTGTTTGGCAACAAAGTGTGGCAAGTGTGGAGCCCTTTGGAGGCGTGCTCAAGTAAAATGACATTCATTGACAACCAGCTACCTGCCTGCCGCACTCACACACATACATAGTATATATAAACACACACAAACTAAGCATAACGATTGTGTATAATGGCTGGAAATGTCGACGCCATTGTTGCTGCCACATGGCTACACGTGCCTGGCCACATTGTGCCTGGCTAACGGAATCGGTATAGGAAAAGGAAACTAAATGCCGGAAATACGAATAAAATTTTCCACTAGAAAAATTAAAACAAAAACTCTTTGGCAGCTTTTCAATGTGCATTAAAAGTTGTTTATTAACTCAAGGTTGTAATACAAAAGCTTACTTGCATTGTATATAATTATAGTTTTCTTGAATAAAAAAACAAAAACGAAATAAATAATACATTTGTATTGGTTTTTATTTATTTTAACTTATATCATAATTTTAAATATTTAAAATAGTAATAGATAATCACATAAAAACAAGAACAATTTTTTGAGTGCATTATTTTTTATAAAAAATAAATATTTATTAATATTTTTTTTAATGAACAGAGTAAAGTTTTCTTATTGTTATTAATAATATTATTATTTATTATTGCCAATATTAATTTTTTTTTAATAAAGTATGGTTAAAGTTGAAAAACTGTTAAACAAAAAAGAACAGCCACTGTGATATAAAGTGTATATAGAATTCGACTACATCAACAGCGAACGTTCTCTTCTTTTTAAACAATTTACGAGAGTAGTTTAACTAAAAAATTGCACACACTTCAGATGACATTTAAGGTTATTTCACAGACAAATTGTTGTAAATTGCGATGCAACCAAAAAGAACAGCCACTGTGATATAGAAACAGTAAACGATTTAATCATATATAGTATATCAGCAGCAGCAGTTCCCTGCGGTTAAACGCAACATAAAGATTTGTCACCAAATTGTTGCATTAAATTAATTTTTAGTTTTTGGACACAAATTGTTGTATGGCACTTTAGGTACAAAAAGAACAGCCACTGTGATATAGACAAGACGTAAAACATACAGCACAGCATCTATTCTCTCTACTTTTAAAGGCAATAAACAGAAATCGAACTTCAACTTTAAAGATGACGATAATATTTTAAACCTGTATTTGGTTGATTTTTGGATAGCACGCGCTATAAAGGAAAATCACTGTGATATGAAACGGTTAATAAACGCATATCACAACGATCGTTCCTTTTAGCGAATGATCCATTCTCAAAAACAGAAATAATTTTTGATTTATGCTATATTTATTTGCTGCGCATGCCACAACGAACTTCAATGGTTGTCTAGCTTTATGATCAGAGAAATCACCTAAGGCTGGACGACCAAAGAAACTAATTGCAACCTCTATATGATATAGACAAATGCCGCGATTTCGAATAATACACTTTAACTTTTGTTTTTAATTTATGTTGAACATTTTAAAATTATAGCACGAGTGTTCGGTCTAGTCACTTTGTATAGTGTGTGAGAATTGTTTTGAAAAAAGCGACTATACCGACAATCGCCATTTAATTTTAAAATAAATATTGAAACACTTAAATATTGAAAAACGTTTTAAAATTGCGATACTATTGTTTTGCCACAATTTTGAGACACACTTTGCCCAGTGATGAGTTTAAGAAGCAGACATAACTGTACAAAATGCATCCCAAAAGCAGAGCAACAATACCCTGGAATTTTTCTTTTTTTAGTATCTTAATATTTTTTTGCTGTGGCATTTGGATTATACGACAAACTTCACCCAGTGATGCTCACAAAAGAACTTCGGCAAAACCGAACAAAGTTTGCCATATAATATTTAATTTTTTTTTTTAATATTTAATTTTTTTTTAATATTTTTCTTTTTCTTGCTTGGGTGATCCTGATACACTGACACTCAAATGTTGACTGATGTTTTGTGAGGACTGCAGCTCGATCTTATATACCCATTTCTAGAATATACCTGAACTTTCGGGCGGGTTGGCTTAGCGCTCTTACCTGGATTTACCTGCGCTTAGCGGCGCTTTCCATGGAAATCGCAGCTGACCTTCGTGCGTACAAATTTTTGCAACTTAATCCGTGGCCATAAACGGATTAATCCCACATATTCTGGGTAAAAACGCGCAGCTGTGTCGCGGCATAAATTCGCAGAAGTGCAATTAGTTTAGTTTAGGACTTGGCCAAAAGGATCGCCGCTTGGTTAATTGGCCAGTTAGCCCGAAATGCAGTTGTCTCGATTTTTCCACGCAACTTAACACACACACACACATACACACACTTCCATTTTGTGTCTGACTGTACCTTATGCATATGCAGATCAGCTACTGTCCAAAAGTCCTTCAGCACTTTAATAGCCTTGATGGAACTGTACGCGATCAGGACGACCCTGTGACCACCTGTTGACAGCGAATTGGCAGCCAAAACCACCGAAACTCAAGTTCCTTAAAGTATTTTAAAGTATCCTTTATGGATTCTCAGGAAAACTTACTCAGTATTGATTGCTTTAAAAGCATTTTTGGATTTAATTTCTCAAATCTGAAGAGATAGTAAAATATTTATAGTAAAATTATTAGTACTTGTCTGCTTTATCGAATTTTGATCTATTACCCTACTGATCCTCTGTTATCCTTTATTTAATTTACTTTATAATTTACTGTACTAAATTTTTGCCGGTTTTCGCTTTTCATGGAAACCAGTGGTAAATTCTGGTATCTTGAAATTTGGTGGAAATTAACAGGAGGCATTTTCAAGTTCATAAAGCATACTTATTTTCTTGAAGAGGATGAGTAGCTAGTTGACCATCTGCTAGCTTCATTGTGAGGAAGTCCAAGTCTTGGACAGATTCTCGTTTAATTTTTTTCAGCGGTAATTCCAGTATAGTAAATGAATTTTTTTATTATGTTGTATTTTAGATAATTTTAATGGTTTTTTAAAAATTACTCTGAAGTTAGTACTGCGCAATAATCTGAAAGCATGGTAGAAACAGCTGTAATATATTTTTGGGAACCTCTCACCCTTGGGCTTAATATATCAACTCCATAAAAATGGGAGAAAACTGCAACCGACTGTCAAATAAACTGTTTGGAGTACAGTAACAGAAAACAGTAAAACCCTAATGCGGTTTAAGGGAGCGTAACCCTAATTTTTACCACTCCTTAATTAGGCTTAAAAATATATAGTTAATACAGTTCCACTACATTTTTAAATTTGAAGACTAGCCCAATCACTGCGCTAAAAATTCGATAGGTTTTGGAAGAACGCATATGTACTTCAACTTACACAAGTCCAAGTCCAAGTCCTTTCCCTTTTTAACCAGACTATAAGTACATTTACGATCAATAAAAATTAGCGTTGAAATAGGGTTTCATCAGATTTTTATTATGAATTTATTTGATTGCATTTATTTTCTTATTAAACTAAATATGTTTTAAGTGGTAATGTACTCAGAAAATATACTTTTTTTGTTAAAACTTTTAAGTTTAGGTAGAGGCTATAAGTCCAAAATGTACTCGTGTTTTGAGTCTTTAGATATTTTGACATTTTTGAAAATTATCCCAAACCTTTATATCTATTAAAAAAGCATCCTTAATAAAAAAACATTTTCTTTTTTTTTTTTGGCTTTCGCCATGTATTTTTTTGTTTATTTGGTAAAATTAAATCAATATTTTCATTTCAATTATATATCTTTTGTTATTACCTTTTTTCAGTTATCTTTTCTTAGAAAAACGAACATAATTGTTTCAAATTTTCAGCGTACAACTAGAAGAAGAAGAAAACAAAGATTGAAAAAAAACAAGATGAAATTGTAAATCAAAAAAGGAATAGAATAATAGTAGATTCTAAATTCATAAGTAGGTTCTTTTCTTGTTGCAGATGTTGTTGTTTTGTATCTTTGTTTCATTCATATTGTTGTTGTTGTATGCCAGCCGCTCTGTCACTCACTCTTACTCTCTATTTACTTCTCTTCCTCCTTTAGACACTCCTCCATACCAGCTGTGGGAAGTAAAAAAGATGTACAACAATATTATTGGGAGAAAACATTAAGACAAATGTTAGCGAAATGCTTTCTTCAGGCCGTCTAGAGCTTTTGTTGTTGTTTTAGTCGTGTATTTAATGTTTGTTGTTGTCCGTTCTTTTTATGGTATGTATGTATAATTCAACGCTTTTGCGTTGAAGGATAAAAGTAAAAACAAAACTCTGCAGCATTGAAATGGAAACCTGAAAAAATAGTTACGTTATTAGCGGATAATTTTTTGAAATTGTTTTTCAATTATTTTTTTTAAACTTACCGTTTTGTATAAAATATATGGGCTTCCATTCTGTTGGTGGCATCAAAATGCCAAGCCAAGTAAGGTTAACTATGAAAACTAAGCCTTAATGGTACGTGTAATAGCTTTTTACACTGTAAATAAAAAAGGTATAGCATTTATTAATATTTTATGTAAAATAATTTATTATAATATATACAATATTTTTTGTATTAATGACAGTAAACAAATATGTGAAGAAGAAAAGTACAAACATAAGAGTTCAAAAAAATAAAATCTGAAAAAGCTGGAAAAGCGTTTATTAAATAAAAATAGTTTGTGTAATGTATAATATATATTTATTTTTCCAAAAGTGTGTTCAACATTGTCTATTTATAGTTTTTAACCACAAAAATGTTACTCTCTGCACTTTAATTTATTGAACACTTAGGGTAAAATTTTGAATGGTTTTTACTCTGCTATATTTTGTAATGAAAATTGCAAATAAATCACAATTTTATATGAAATTAGCTAAAAACTATTTGTATTTATTTTTTATGTCAATGAAGAACGTATAAAAATTATTTTGTACAAATAAGCCACTGAAATGTTTCTCATCAGAGTTGATGTTAATTCTAAAACAGTTGTATAAAAATGAAAAACGTGAAGAAAGCATAGTTAAATACACACAAATTCTATAAATTTAGTTAAAATAAAAATACCAAAAATGTTTTGTTTTTCTTTCTCATTTTGTACATTGTCTTTTTTAAACTTTTATTTATTTAGAGAAAATGTTTTGAATAAATGTTGTCCAGTATTGTGAGCTAAAAAAATTCTGTGTAACTATTTAAAATTTATTTGTTTCAGAAGTTTTGTTTATGCCAGGTATCGAGTAGTTTTATTAGATAAATTGTTGATAGGAGATTTTTTTAAGCTTTAAAGTTTTTTTTTACATAGAGATAAAACAGTCTTGTGTGTTACAGATAAATAAACATAATACAAGAGGAATAATAAAAGCCATTTAGAGAACTTACAAGAAATTGTCGTTGCCGCTGTTGCGGCTGCTGCAGTTGTTGTAGTTGCTGCTGCTGCTGGCATCGATCTGGCAGCAACATGCGCTGACTGTTGTTGTGGTTGTTGTTGCTGCCTTTGTAGTTTTGGGATAGGTGGTTGCTGTTGCTGCAGATGCTGTTGGTTGTTGTCGTCATCATCATCAATATAGTAGCATAATGTTGTGTTGTTGCCGCCACCGCTGCCATTTTTATTACTGTTGCTAGCAGCAGCGGTTGTTGCTGCTGCTGTTACTGAACTTGTTGTTGTTGATGCTGGCTGCTTGCGCTTGTGTCCCGTTATGCTTAGAGCGGCCGTTAGACTAGAAGCCGCATGCAGTATTGAACGTTGGTTGAAAATGCTATTGGAGGCAGCCGCGGCGGCTGCATTGTTGTTCTTTCGAAATTTATGATGATGATGAGACGGTGGCAGCGGTGGCGGCGGCGGCGGTGGCTGTGGATGCTGTTGTTGTTGCTGCTGCTGCTGTTGTGGCGGCTGCTGCTGCTGTTGTGCTTGTGGCATTGGCGGTTGTCACGAGCAAGCCACCTCAGTTGTCGTCGTGCTGCTGTTGTTGTTATTGTTGTTGTTGTTGCTGCTGCTGCCATTATTATGCGGCACGGACGCTGCCTGCTGCTCTGTGCTGTCCATGCCGCTTTCCGTGCCATTTTTGCCCGTTGCCTTGAAACTGGGCGCATTCATTTGCGCCGCTGTGGGCGTGGTTGGTGTCACACCGCCCATATCGCTAGAGGCATTCGAATTCTCCTCATTTAACTAGGGAATGGGAAACAAGTATATATAAACATCAATTAAATATGCCAATAGCTATATAGCTCCATTTACCGATTCGCTCAGCCTTTGCACCTTGACGACGCTATCGCGCCCACGACTGCTGCCCCCGCCGCCGCTGATCGCCGTCTGCTGGCCCGGCGGCAGCGATTCCTGTGATTGCGCCAGCTCCGAGGAGAGACGCTTGCGGTTGGCCAGCAGCGCATTGTTGAAATTGTTGTGACTCTCCATCGATTTTCGCTCGCGCTTCAGAAAGTCCGCGTCCAGGTAGAGCGACAGCTGTTTGCGCTTCACCGAGCGGGCTTCGATGGCCATGCCCTCTTTCAGCATTTTGATGTTTACCTGCCAAATATTTACAGTTAGGCTTAGACCGAAAATAATCTGTCTGTCTGCTACTTACGCCATGCATATTCACGTGCTCTGTGAAGTTTTGTATGCTCTCGGTGAGGTCAATATTGCGATTCTCGGAACGCTCAAACTCCAGCCCAATAAACCAAAGCGAACAAAATGGCGCTGTGGTAACTGCGGATGTTGCCGGCGGCTGCTGTTGTTGCGGCTTTGTTTCCTCCTCGTTGCCGCTGTTATTTTGCGAATTGTTGGCGCTGGCGGCGCCCTTTTTAAGCTCAAAGCACTTTGGATTCACGTGGGCAAGGGCAATGTGCGGATTCCGCTCCAGATTGCCGATGAGCAGACGTACCTTGGACTCGACCAGTCCGCACCATTCCAAATGATCGTCGGCCGTCTGTGAGTTGACGAGCAGAACAATGAAATGACGATATCTGTAAAAGAAACTGGGCGCCTCAAAGAGGCGATCCCAACCAACGCGACCGAGCATGATTTCATCGGTGATGCTCATGCCCCGATTGAATTCGGTCAATATGACCTTCTTTGTGGACTCGGACACATTAAATGTGGAGTTTTGTTGTGGATATGCGGGCGTTATAATCGGCATCAAATGATAACGATCCGAGGCATTAACACGCGGATCCCAGACCTAAATAGAATAAGCAATTTATAATATGTATATAACGGGCACCTTTTTTTTTGTTAGATACACACCTGAAATCGTAGATTGACATTATCCGGATGCTTGAGCAAGACCGGATTGGGCCACTTCCAGCGTGAGAATACCAAAAAGAACTTGTGAACCAGCGTCGCGGCAGCGGCATTCGGATACAGTTGGCAGGTGCGCGCCACCAGCATTGCCCAGGTGACGCCGCCAAAATAGCCCAGCGAATTGGAATAGATGCCATGCTCTGGAACAAAATCAAACATAATTATTTATATATATGTATGCAAAGTAACGTCCGCCAATTACACTCACTCTTTGCCCACAATTTGATGGTGCGCAGCGCCAGTCGAAAGTTCTCGATGTTGGGCACCAGGGCAAGTATTTCGTCGGTGACGCGGCAACCGTTCAAACTGCGCACCGAACGCGGATCCAGATTCTTGAGCAGATTATCGTCGCGCAGATCAAAGTCATCGGGTATCTCCTTGAGCGAGAGTCGCGCAAAGAGCAAATCAATTTCGATGCCATCGAAATTCATTTTGATAACCGGCACAAAGGCCTCCTCCACGGAACGGCATTCGGTCACCTCTGGCTGTTTCTTAAGCACCTCGAAGAAGCTCTGAAAATAATCGGTGCGCTCAATATTGCGCGGCGCGACGCACAGCGCATCAATGTCCGCCCCCTTATGATGAACGCCCAAGCGATAAGAGCCAAATGTGTAGATTTTACCGCCCAGCTTCTCGGCGGCCGCCTCGGGCATATTCTTGCTAACGGATATCTCTTTGACCCATTGCTTGACCAGCGTATTTAGCTTGGCCAATATTTCCATGCGATGATTCAACTCATCCTGGCTCTCAAAGACATTGTAGGGCTCCAGAGATTTGCTTAGCTCCTCTGTACGCTGCAGATCCTCTGCACGCGGCTCGGCCAGGCTAATGGCCGATGTCATGCCCAACTGTTTGGCTGGCTGCCCGCCACCCGAGGTAGTGTTGCCATTATATTGTTGTTGCGACTGCTGCTGCTGTTGCTGCTGGCGATGTGTTGGTTCGGAATTCCACATGCTGTTCCTATGTATAATTACTGCAAGGTTGAAATGAGAAATGTCAAGTTAATTATGCTGTAAGAGCATCAGTTAAAACTGCAATTACTCACCTAACTAGTCTTAAAATAAGCTGGTTTTTTTTTATTTCTTTTTTTATTTTACTTGTTTATAATCTTAATATTTAGGTTGCCTGTTGCGGTTGCAGTTGCAGTTTTTGTTTGTTATCGTTGCTGCCAGTTTGTGGTAGCAAAAAATGGAATTACATATGTTGCTCGCTCAGTGGATTTTTACGGGTGCTGCGCACAAAACTAAAATGCTGAAAGAAGAAGTGCATAAAAATTTATTAAAATTTTTTCAAGTACAAAAATCTATTGAAACAAAGAATATACAAAAAATTTAAGCTTCCGGTTATTTTAACAATGTCTCTGTCAGAATACTTTTTTTTTTGTAAAATGCGATAAGATACTTGGCCAACAATATAAACAATTAAAATAAAAGTCCAAAGCACAAGCACCGTTAGAAAATATTGCTAGAGCTGCGACTGTTTAAAACCGAACAAAATCACGCTATTAAAAGAAGCTAAATTTTTTAGAGAACAAGCTAAAAATATAACACAAAAATAGTTTCAAAAGCAAGAAACATTTGTTTTTTAATGTCTCTACCAAATTCATTATATATTTTGAAGCCTATGAAACCTAACTAAATAAATTTTTTGTTGTATGTTTGTGTATTTATAAGAGCCATTTGATATTATTGCAACTCTCATAGACATTTGATTTACACTTTTTAAATGCTTTAAATAAACGTAAAATGAGCCGCTAAATGAGCTGATCATGTTCGCAAAAAAAAAATAGCAAAATAAACGCTGAGCGCAGCAACACTGCCTGTACGCAAACCTGGCCACACTCAGTAAATCGTGAGTGAGAGCTTTTCCCCTTGTTGTTGTTGTGTTTGTTGCTCATATAAACAAATGCGTAGAAATAATATTTTTTACTTTGACAATCTCTAAAAAGTGCAAGCTAATTCTCGGCACATTACAAACATAAACAAAAAAGCAACAGTATAAGCAAATCAAAACGGAATCAGAAATCACAGATAGACACCCACACTCACAGAAAGAAAAACTCACGCGCACCCACACACGCATGAACTACATACAAACAGAAGAACTTTTATCTACATTTTTTTTGCTTTCTGTTTACTGCCGCTTACCTGCGCTTTCTGTTGTTGTTGTTGGGCTAAGCTTAAGTTTTCGGTTTCGGTTGTAGCTGTTGTTGTTGTGGTGATAGTGTATGCGTGTGCTTTGTATATTTGCATGTGTGTGCATATAAGAATGTATGTATGTATGTTGGGGGCTCATTCATTTGTGTCGTTCCGGCTTTTTTGTATTTGTTATTTGTATGTTTTATTCGTCGCCTTCGTTGTCGCGCGTCGTCTTCTTCATGTTACACATCTCTTTTAATTCATATTCGCTTTTTTTTTACCCACATGTAACTTTTTCTTTTCTGGCCTGCTTCTCTTTTTTTATGCTACGTGACGACTCTGACTCGCTCGTTCGCTCGCACGCATATAGACGCACGACATGCACAACGGAAATCACGTTTCATTTAATTATTTATTGTAAAAAAAACTTTTTAGTGTGTATTCGACATGCTCGGTGTACGTTTTACAGCTTGATTTGCGCGTTCTACAAATGAATATGCCAAGAACCGCAACGACCGATACGAATGTGTGTGGATAATAAAAGAGAAGCCAAAAACTGCAGGGTTGCTTGTCGTTTTATATCGCTAAACATTCACACTGATGCGCAGCAGGTAGAATACTAAAAAAAATACTAACAGCTCACAATCCACAATGTTTGCTGTATTTGTATTTCGCCGAACGTTCACAAGGTTGCCTTATAGGTATAATATCCAAGAAATATACTAATAATACACAAATCGTAATGCTTGAATTCTCGGTAAGGCATTTTCCAATTTAAACTGTATGTTTCATAGTTAATTATATATATTTATTGTAGCATAAAAATACTGGCCGCTTGGTTCGATAGGATCCACAACAATGCCCAACGATGTGGCAACGCTGCAAACAGCTGTGCAATTTATTTGTATTTTGGTGAAAAACTGCAAAAAATTAAAACACAATGTAAAAATCGAGGCGACGCACTTAATGGCAGCCACAACATGATACCCTGGATGCGCGAAAAGTTTAATGAAAAGCGCGCCAAGTGGCTAGCACGCAGCAAGCAGCGCGGCAGCGAAAACGATACGGAAAACGAATCCGAAACAAACTCCAATTCCAGCCCGAACAGCAGCGTCAGCAGAGGCAGTGGTAGTGGTAGCGGCAGTGGCAGCGCCAGCGGCAGAGGCAGGGGCCGAGGCAGAGGCCGCGGCAGCGGCAGCGCCCAGGATGCGGGAAGTAACCTCAGTTTGCGGAGCGGCAGCTCCAATATTCTGGTGCATGTGCAAACAACGGAAACGGAAACCCAAACGGACGCTGTCATCGGCGGCGGCGGTTGCGTCTTGCGGACCCCTTCCCCCGCACGGCGACGACGCATCCAGTTGGAGGTGCAGCTGCAGGAGGAGAAGGCAAGGCGGGCGGAGAGAGAGCAGGCGAATGCGTAAGTTGCCAAGCGTTAAAATCGTTCTGTAAACGATAAATATTTACTCACAATTTATTCGCTTTCGAAATTCTCCGTTGGATTAACGCAACCCCGCCACCCCCTCCCCACAAATAAATAAAAAAACAAACTATGCAAAAATTGCGCAGTTTGTTTCTTAGGTAAGCAATATTAATCATATTAATATCTCGATCCGTTGCAAACACAGAAAACTCTCAGAAAACTCGTTCTCTTTTCTAGGAAAAACCATGCCCGGATCTCAGCGGACTCCACGGTAGCTGTGACGGAAGAGGAGGCGATCAAAACGGGCGAAACCATCACCGTGCGCGTCATCTGTCCCAGTTCCCGTGTGCTCATCTTCAAGACGGACTTAAACAAGCGACTCAACGATCTGAAGAGCGAGGTCATCCTCGAGCTGAGCGACGATCCCGAGTCCATTCAGCTGTTTGCGCCCGACGTGCGCCATCTCAATCCGCGCTATCGTCTCTTTCGCGCCGAATACTTTGGCGGCGAGCTCAACGAGACCCAAACATTGGCTCAGCTGAACGTCCGTCACAACGAGACCTTAATATTGTCGCCGCGCCGCAACGCGCTCCCCCATACGGTGACGCGCACCCGTGAGGTGCCCGGGCCCAATGAGGCTCTGCTGGAGAGCGCCACGCGCTGTGTCTGCAACAACACCTGCCCGCTGCCCATCATCGACATCAACGAGATCTTTCAGCAGTCGAATGTGAGTGAAGTTCCAAAAGCGAAATTCAGGCTAATCCTGTTTATATACTCTGAACTCATTGAAAATAGTTTTGTGCAAATGCATGTAACAGGCAGAAGGAACATATCCGACCCCATAAGGTGTCATCACCACCAGCTGAGTTGTCATTTCCGTCCGTCTGTATCGATATCTGCAATTAAAAGATCAAGAGCTTTCAAGTTTTTTGATCTAAATCGGCAACAATCTCAAATATTTTTATTCGTTCGCGTAGTGAAGAGAGTAAATTGGGTTTGTCCGTTCGTTTATCAGTCGGAATATATACTCGCGTATTCCCGCGTCAGTTAAGGTTTTAAGATTAATCTATATATCTCCCACTTCCAAAGACCAAGTTTGAGAGCTAATTTTTGTAAATACATTTTTGTTTTATGATAAAGTGTTCAAGGTATTTTATAGTCGAGTTCCGCTAACTAACAAATTCCTCCTTTTTCTTCGATAGATTCAATATGATGTGCGCAAGGTGCTCATTTCGCTGGCCCAGGCCTCGGCGGCGATTGTTGGTGCCGGACCGTACGCACCCCGTTTGATCAGTATGCTGAAGCAGCGACTGGTTAATAGGCGCAATCATCAGGTGGACACGCTACAGTGCCTCATCGATATGGGTTTCACACGCGAGGTGGCCGAGCCGGCATTGCGCCATAACAATGGGATCTACTCGACCACACTGGAGTGGCTCATACAGAATCAGCGCGAGGAGGAGGGCCAACAGCCGCCAGTGATGGCTATGCGGGAGAGCGCCTCCTCCATTTCACCCTCAACCATTATCACAGATAACGTAGCTATAATATATATATATTTTAATTGTAAGCAACTCCATTAAACTTATCACCTCTTTATCCTGGACTTAGGAGACCATTGAGAACACCGCTGCTCTCCTGCAAATTGTGCGGATTTACAGTCATCGCGACACGCCGCCCAGCGAAGAGATTGTCGAATCGCTTACAAACATGGGCTTTGACGAGGCTGCCGTGCTATCGGCGCTTAAGAGAACGGGCAACAACAAAGCCTCCGCCTGCGATTGGCTCTGCGAGAATCGGTCGGCTAGCGTTACTGAACTACGCGAGGGCCTGTCACCGGATTCACCCATTTTGAAAGCCATTCTCGAAATGCCGCAGGTGCAACTGACGCTCAGCAATCCAAAGACCTTTTTGGGTAGGTGTATTATACAGAAATCTGTAATAAAACAGGGTATAAAACTATTTTTCATGTCACTTAGTTTTTAACTATATTTTATTTTTTATGGAAAGGTAAAATAATTTGTATATACTAAGTTCTGCACACAATACTTAAGTTAATAACTTAGCTTCTCTTTTCATTTTTCCCTTCTTGATTACTTCTTTCAGCCTTTTTGGCCATACTAGAGAACGAGAATGCGATACGCGTGTGGCGCGGCGACAATGACACCACCTCTGTTATCACACATATCCTTCAAAAGTATCACGAGGAGAAGCATGTGATGGGCATCAATCAGTTCTACATGAATCGTTGGTGAAGGCGAACCGTTCAAAGTGGCCTAATAATAATTAAGATTAACCAAATTCTATTTATACGTGCATATACATTTACCAAAATATACATATATATGTATATATAGGTACATATACACTTACACTCATATACATAGGCACATTGAGTGCATAGTTACAGTTAATCGCATTTGAGCCTCATAAAAGTATTGTATTAAAAGTATTTTTGTAGCCAAAACATAAAAGAAAAAAAGATACGGAAAACACCAAAAACGTTATGTAATAAAATGCACCAAGCCAAAAATAAAAATAAAAAAAACACGCAAACGCTTTGCTTTCAGAGCACGTGGCTGCAATCAACAAACGCTTACCGATCAGTACGAAATGCATTATGTAGTCTTTAAAATAAAAAATATCATCTAACTCTAGTCATATTTCTAATTCTATTCTCGCACAAAAACCTTACTCTGTATTTGATTTCTGTGCGTTGTATTACACGAGTTGTTGGAAATTATAAAGAGTGAAAAATGTAAAGGGAAGTAAGAGACCGCAACTAAACAAAGTATTATTTTGTGAAACAAGCATTGTATTTTTATTGTTTATAAATAATAAATATAATTAGTTTTTATATAAAATAAATGTGTTTTAATTTAAATGGAAAAATCATAATTATATTGTGGAAATAACTACATATATGTAAGTCTTCGTTTTCACATAGGTACAAGAAAAGCTCTTCAAAAACCTTGAGATAACAAGAGCATAACGGTTTTTTAAACGCAGTATTTTAAACACAAAAAAAATTTAATTCTAAACAAATGATAAGCTTTTGCTTTTAACAAATTTATTGCCCACTCGAGTCCACAAACCTATTACTAATACGCCCCACTGGCCTATCAGCTACACAGCGTCTAATCAAATGTGTTTGCTCCGCGTGAGTCACTTTTTAACCTCGAGAGTATCAACTATAAATCAAATGAATCATTCAATAATACATTTCATTATTGATAAAGGGAAACCTCAACCTGTTTTCAGCTATAAATTTGTTTGTACCATTTAGATTTGAAATAATAAATATTGAATGGAATTCCTAGTTCTTAAATAACGATTCAAATTATTTTTTTTTTTCAATGGCATTGTATTCTTTGTTAGTACATTTTTATACACTAGCTGATAGTATGCAAATTTGGTTATAAAATATGTCTTTCTTTTCTAGAAGTTGTGCTTATATATAGAAACTTAATAGATCATTTAACTGAAAATATGTTTAAAAATTTAGTTTTCATATGGAAAGCTTTATGATTCTCAAAAGAGACTAATACTAACTTGACATTGACATTTACTTTTAAACTTATATACCCTTTAGCTCTCATTGGAATAATCAGAGAAAAAGGGATTGTATATACTTGATTGAGGACATTCGATATTATGGCAAGGTCACCAGAAATAGTTTATCAATACTACTTTTTGAAGATATTTAAGCTTAACTTGTATATTAAAAAAATAACTTTTTAGTTACCATAGTTATAATTTTTAAAATTCAAAATTGGCCACATTTGCGTTCACTAATTTTGTAATTTTATATCAGTAACCTATTAATCCAAAAAATATTTATGCAAGAGCATTTAAACCTCTTCTACTCTAAATTTAACAGTTTTATCTTGTTGCTATTTTTTCACACACATATACAAATTACTTGTGACGCCCACTCGTAACTTTACGCCCCTTGAGGTCCTTCACTTTTTTGCACATATGTTTTGTTCAAAATGTTTTGCAATTTGTTAAATTTTATAGAGCTTTTGTTTTTGCCCGGGGGAGATGCACAATGAAAAGCGAATAATTTAACAATTGCACTTTTAATGCATTACAATTAATTTTCCGAGTGACCGCACATTTTTCAATGCATTATTTTCACAGCACTCGAAATACAACTAAAACAACAACTAACTGCGAGTTGTTTTATTTTTGCATTTTTGGATTTATGTTAAGCGCGTTTATTTAGTGGTTACGCATCCATGAGATACATAGACATATGGATACTCAGATACATGCACCAGCGAGTGGCTTTTAATTAATATTTTGCGTGCATAATTGTTAAATTGTTTAGGAAATGAGCAAAGCGTAATTTATTTATGGTCAGGGCAATTACCCCATTCCATTTATTTATTTTTTTTGATTTGCTTTAAATGTTGTTGCGGCAAGTGGCAGCTGCAACGTTTGGCTAATGGTCCTTGGCCATGTCCATGCAAATGTGCGAGTATCTTGCAAAAATTGATGACGCATGCAATGTGAAGGGGCGGGCAAATACAATGGGGGCAGGGGGAGGGGGTGGCTGAAGTGTTACGGTATAATAAATCATCTGCTGGAAGCATCAACAAACTAACTACTAAATCCGCTACCCTCGCAAGTGGCCCAGGCAAATGAGTTTTTGATATTATCAAAACGACGAAATGCATTGACAAGCAGCAGTCACATCCCCCCCGAACTGCCACCTTCCAACTCCCTCTCTCAGCCGCAGGATAACCGACACACGCCCAAGCACTCCCCAGCAGCCTATAAAAAAACATCAAGCTTTCGCCGGAGGGCAGAGGTTTCGCTTGCGGGGTGGCAGGGGGTTGCTTTTACTTGATATTGTAGTCGTGTGGCTTTGGCAATTTCCGTTGCATATTTGCAGGCGCCGCACAATTTATGAACATTATTATCGACAGCCAAAATAAGAAAAACCCACAAAAACCGAATAACCAAAAACCCCCGAAAAAACAATACGATGTTGCTGCAACAATTTTGACGCACAGAATATTTTGCAATTTGTATGAAAATGCTCATCATTTGATATTCTTGTCGCATGCGAATTTTCTTCGAGTTTTTCTATGTTTATATTTGCCGTAAAAGCCCAAATAACTCGATATAATGCGATGGCTCTTAAAAATTGCATTAAATATGTATTAAAATTGTTGTCGCATCGGATATCATATAATAAAATATTAAAATTGATTCAAGTAAATGGAAGTAAACGGCTTGGCGTTGCCCTGTAGACAGATTATATATATATATTCTTACAATTTGGAAGGAAGGGGGGTCTGGAATATATGTATAGCTCATATAAATGCATATATGAATTTGCTTCTACCCTTAAAAAACATAACCACCAATTAAGCATACCTTTCTTACTCATTTTTATTTATATCTACAGGGTATTTGAATATACAAGACGTGCGCATTGTCTGATTTTCATTGAGAACATTTCCTTGGGGTTTGAGTTAAATAACATTTGGAAAATGAATGCAATGAATTTTTGCAGCGCGTAGGGGCGGGCTAAAGTATCTCTCTAAGGGTTTGATTTATTCATAATTTATACTTGGTTTTCAATAGCAATTTGCAGTTGATTTAATCAACATTTTAGTCAATTAGACATCAGTGTTTGTGATTGTGTAACAAATTACATTGCTGTCAATCGACAATTGTTTAAGGTATTTTATCTGTTGGGATTTGTTTGCATCGATTTACAAAACTATTGTGTGCTTGTTTTTAAATTCAATTCAATATTATTTAATGCATATAAAGTAATTAATTGTCTAGACTGTACAGTTTTTTTATTTACTATTTTTAGCTTAAAGCTTCTTTAAACTCTTTTACAAATTTCTTATAAAGCTATTCAGAAACCAACCCAACAGAGTTAGTTTTCCGCTATTTTCATCCACTTTCGGGGGAAAACTATTCCTCCAATTAACCATTTAAAACCAAATCGAACTCCTTCATTAGCAAACATTGCAAAACATGTTGTCAAATTTGTATTCCCCTTGTTAACTTGCAGCACTTTGGGGCACATTTCATTTATATGCCATAAATACTTGTACGAAACTTTCGACGCGACATGAAAATTAAACCCGGACAAGCCCCCCCCCCCTGCGCCCCTATCCAGACAAATGTGCTTGTCTGCAACGGCAGCAAATAAAAATTCAGCTTAAACGCATGAAATCACACAAAGATACTAAAAATTTGAGCATGCAAACGGCATGGAGTCTGCGGCAAGGATAGAGTGTGACACCCACACACACACACCCACAACCACACACACATATGCATACAAAGCAGCAATAATAACAACTACAAAGTCAACCACCCTGTGGCAAAGCAAAACTCTACAGTTTATGGCGCAGTAGGCCAACGTCCCGGTCTCATAAATATAAAAATTAGTTGCTGGTCAGTTAGCAAGTGGGTGGCCAAAAGGCAGACCAGAGGGGGGGGGGGTTTATTAGGTGGCTACGGTTGACCGTGGAATCGTGTGGGACGGCCCAGACGACGCTTTGGCTCTTGGTTCGAAGGCTACGGTCGCCGCCCCACAATTAATTAATTAGTTCAGTTGACAAAAATTGGTGGGGCTTGGACCGAACTACAACTGGTTGGACAGCTGTGTGCGGGAGGAGGGAGAGGAGGCGGGGGGTCGGCTACTGTGGTTAGCCCCGGCGCGTGTTTATGATGGGGAAAACTGTGACTGGATCGAGCACTGTGCATAAATGTAACCTTGTGTATGTGAGTGTGTGCTTAGCTCTAATATAGTTTCAGTTCCGTTTACACGATAATACTTTTAGTGTATTCAAACTAAGAGCGAGTTAAAGCTTAAGAGAGTATGCTTGTGGGCCACTAAACTCGCTAGACAGCCAAACAGCCTGGCCAGAATTTTTTTAATTTTTTTCTTTTACTTATTTTTATATGCAAACTTGTTTTTGTACTTTTTATTTATATTAATTTATGAATTTTATCTATTTAGTAGTATTATTGTAAAATTTTTAAAATATATCAACACATATTTTTAAACATTATTTTCATAATTTTTTTTCTATTAGAAATTCACGAATTTGCGTAACGCATGAACGCGGCCTATAATTATGTATGAGCTTCCTATATGAATGTGTGTGTGTGTGTGTGTGTTGTTTTGTGTGTCATTTTAGTCAAGGGTCATGTGGCATGCGGCCAACTGTTTTCATAAGCGTAGCAAATATTTTCACAAGCCCAATTAGTGGACAACCCCAGCTGACCGCTGACCACACAGCTGCCGAGAGTTGTTTTTGTGCTTCTTCTTATTGCTGCTATTGCTTTTGTTGTTGTTGTTGTTGCCACACAAGCTCAAGTCCGAGTCTGTGTCCGTGTCCTTCTGGCAATCTTCAGCTAGCATACTTATGTAGCCTATATGTAGGGGCTGTGTGTGTGTGAGTGTGTCCCTCCACACCCCTGCTGAGTTCCAAAAATTAATAAAAGTGCAAAACTTTGCTGCTTTCGTTCGTTTCTCTCTCTTTTTTTTGCCGTTTTGTCAACGCGCCTCGTGTGCAACATACTTGCGAACAAAAGTGAAAAAGCCAAAAGCAATAAAGTTTTCAATTGTTTCTCTCGCACTCTATGCAATACGCTTTTTCTTGGTTTCTTTTTTTTATACTCTTCATAAGGATATGCGTATTTTGTTGTGTGTTGTGTTAGGCTGTAAAAATGTGTATTGAAGTCCTTATTTTAGTTACTAGTTACATAAGCGGGGCTGTCTAGAAAGCATTTTTCCCAATCAAATTTTTTTATATTTAATTTTTTTTAGTTAATTTGCATTTTTTTCCTAATCATTTCTTAAAATAAATTTCCCGTCTTCCTTTAAAATCAATAATTTTATCATGATTTTCTTTAACCTTTTTTACCCAACAAATTTTTGAAAAATTTAATTTATCCGATTTACATTTTTTTCTTAGTCATATAATTTTGTTCCGGAATTTATACATAACACATGGTTTAAAAAATTGCTAAATAATAATTTTATTATGCTGTCCTTTCAGGGTATTCTGACTTGTAAAAACCCACGTTAAGTTTTCTTTTTACCAATATATTTTTTTAGTTTCTTCTGTAGTTATTTTTTTAAATTTTTTTTTGGTTTTTTGTAGTCGTTGGCTTCAAAGTTTTTAACTGGCGCTGACTTTAAGTGCAATTCAGTGCCGAGGCAAAAGCGAAAAAATGCTAAAAACTTTTCCCTACTTGCAACTGACTTTGTTTTTTTGTTTTTAGTCGTAGCTGTTGTTCTTGCTGCTGTTTTTTGTGGCTGCCACATTTCGTTTTGTATTTTGCAGTTTAAAAACGCATTGCCAAATGTGTCACACAGAAATTGCAGCTGTTGTTGTTGTTGTTGTTCTTTGCCGCTTGGCAAGTGACACAATAGCAGCTTGCAATGGGTGGGCGAGCTGTGCCAAAGGGTCCAGCGGAATGCGGGGGATGGGGGATTCCTGTTCGGTATGCGGTTGCTTTGTCTTATGCATTGCACATTTTGCACTTGACATAAAACAAAAGGCATCGTTACACGGGCGCCCCTGTAGAGCCCCGTCGAACGGCACTTAGCGGGTCAGCCAACAGGGTGGTGCCGCTCCTCCCCCACCCCCCTATTCCCAACCAACGTGGACAAAGGCGTGCCACAAATGGGAATGCCAAATGTAACTGGGTTGAGCATGCTAATGGTGACATTCAGGCTTTTGAGATTCGTTTCTGCAGTTGGTTTTAGTGTAAATGCAAATAAGAGTGTTTTAGTTGGGTGGGCCCAACTAGAAGATATCCTATAATCTGGTGAAGTCTTTGCATACCCAAAACTAAACACATTCTACTCCTGCTCTTTAATATTTAAATTAATATTTGTGTGTTTGTCTAAGCTTTAAGCTGAAAAGGTAATGTAAAAGTTAACCATAATTTTGAATTAATTTACAATTTTAAAATATTTGTTATATAAATAGATGTTTTTACGTATCTTTAAACGCACCAAAAAGTAGGCTTTAATTAATTTGAAATAACATATGTATAAGTGAAAACGCGCAAATCTTTTTTAATTACTATCCAACAGTATATCCGCATTTAAGATGCTTAGCCTATTGTTTTCGCTATCGTAAGACGACTTTGTAGCTGCCGTCAGCTGACGTTAACAAGCTGTATTTTGACCAACTACTCGGACATTGATAGCCTTATTAAAATCGCCTTCCATGACGGATTTATTTTTAATGAGTCTCGCCTGGGCAAAAGTTAATGAGCCCAGGCACAATAGACCGCCCATCCAAACGAATGGCAAAAATCTTCCACGTGCGTGGCAAATAAATCATCATTGCTCGAAAAACCAACAAATACAATTGTAATTTTCCTAGGGGGTTTTTGGGCTCAAATCCTGACAAATGAGCGAAAATTTCAGAGACACCAAAGTAGGACATAAGATATTAACGTGTATTAAGTAGCCAACCTTTCTCTCCCTCTCTCTCTCTCTCTGTTTTACCCCTGCCCGGCAAATGCATTAAGTCGCTGAGTAACTATATAAACTACAATAGAATCCCGTTGATGCTGCTGCTGTTGTTGCTGCTGCATTGGCGTCAAATTTGCTGCTTCATTTATAAGGATTACAGCCCTTACAGTAAAAACTCATAACGAAATTACTTGCAGGAAATGCAACAAGCAGCAACAGTGGCACAACAACCACGGTTATGAACTGTGTGCTTCATGGCCACCCCTAAGCGACTAATAAGACGCAGGGGTAGCAATCTTGCTGACTTCTTCTCCACTTCCATTTCCATTTCCATTGACTTGGGCTTTTGTTGGCGAACGCAAACACGAATTATGCATTAGTTTCAACTTGTAGCGCATGATTAGATGTTTTTATTTTCTTTCCTGTTACGCGTCACAGTTTCGAGGGCTGTTCCCTGACCCAAATGTATTCGCCTAAGCCGCTGACATGGCCAAAGCAATCTATGTATAGAAAATATTATATAGAATAGCACAAGAACAAGACCATTCCATAAATTAATTGGTTTGCGGGATAAGTAGAAGATTAGAATTCAACTTAAATATTCATTTCACAAATAAAAAGAAAATAAAATACAGTAAAATAAAGCCTTTATTAATAGATAATAGTAAGAACGAAAATTGAATAAATAACATGTAACATATACTAACTAACTATAAATAACTAATTATATATAAAACTTGATTAAGATAAGGATCTATTAAAGAATCTTTACCAGAAATAATTCATACTTCATCTTCTATTTCGTTAATAGTTTAATACTTATTGAATACTGACCGATTTATTCAAAAACTTTTTTAATATTATTTTTTTTTTTTAATTTTTTTTTTTAGTTGGATCTAATTCTTATCGCTAATATCCCACTAAACTTTTGCATTAATAACAATCATAATATATTTTAATTTTCGGTATCATGCCGAATTGATAGCTACACTCTTATGCATCAAAAGCGAGTTCATATTTCCAGCCATAACTTAGGCAACTGTCAAACAATTCATGTACTCGCAGCTTGGCAACTTTTTCGTTTACTTTGTTTTTAGACACTACAAGACAACCCCAAAAAGCAAAAAAAAAAAAAAAAAATTAAGAAAAAAAAAAACATAAAACAGGAACAACCAAAAAGCCCTTTCCAGTTAGCTGGCTTTTAATAAATATAAAGCGTTAATTTGCTGCATAATTGCGCCGTGCCACACCCACCCGTTCCGTGTAGACCCTTCGTGTCTGGCAGCTCGTTTGCTCCTAGTTAAGTAGCACAGCCTCCCCGTCCCCTTGACCTGGCTCAAAGACAGGCAAACGTCAATGGCAGAGCCCCGCCCCTTTGGCTTCACACTGGGCGCCCCCTTTTTCATGTCTTCAATGACAGTTATTTCATTTTTCTTGTTGATGTTTTTCCCTGCACTCATTAAATCAAGTTAAAAAGGCATATAGCACCCAGTTGTTGTTGTTGGCCTGTTTCCGTTGTTAGCCAAGCTGTTGAAGTTGTCCTGGATATGCTCCTGGTTCTCAGCTGCCTGTCCTTGTTTCCCTTCGTCTTGTTCTTGCGGCAATGTCGAAGACAACGCACAAAATTTCCAAATAACATTTTACACAGCTCCATAAAAAAAACAAAACCGAGACAAGTTGGAAAGAAAGGACATAATGTCGCACTCTGCGCTGAGCTGTACACGACTTGGCTTTAATTATTGTAATAACTTGGCACACAGGGCAGGGCGTTGGCTTTAATGTCCTGGCCGCAAAATGATATGGTTCAGCTTGCGACAGGCTCTCACAAATTTCAATTGCTCATCTGCCTAATTGGACGGCTTACGACTGTTGCGCCACGGCAAGAAATTCGACATATATTTGCTTTTTTCCAAATTCAAGCATGCTAATCAGGAACACGGAAACAACAAAAATTATGTAGTCTGCAGAACTCTTCTATCTGTTACGGTATACTATAATGCTGAATATCAAGTTTTAAAGAGTTATAACAACTTTTTATAAATGTTATTAAAAAAAAGATTGAACTATGAAGACGTTTAGGTGAATAAAAAGAAGAAAGAAGAAATGAGGGAAAATAGACAAAAAATAATTTTAGGTGTCAATGTTAAGAAAGTTAGGGTTCTAACATATGCTATTGTAAATATTTTTACTGTAGAGCAGAATTTTCAGAATATTAATGAAATACTTAACTTCTGTAATGTTAATCCTGTTAATCTTATTTTTAGTTTTTATGAGTCATTAGTAACATTATTTGTTTAAAATATTTAGGAAATTTACACAAATTTCACCTATGAATCACAGCTTGTCTAGCAGCGACATTTCCACATATTGCAGTTATTATTTATCAACATGTTGACTTTACTTTGAACTCCGCTTTATCAAGAATATAAACAAGCACTTTACTTTTCGATAACATATTTAATATTTATTTACAAGAGAAATCCCTAAACACTTTTCACATAGTCTTAAATTAACATCGACTTTGATTTTTAATGCTGTCGTTACGATATAACACACAAGCCGCACTCTTCCATTACACAGCAAGCGCCTAGCATTAGGCAGCATTCCATTTGCTCTTGCGTCGGGCCATTATTCTCCTCCACATAGATCGTTTGGGGCTGTGCGACGACCACAGGGGGTTGTACATAGGTTGGTTGTGGCACTACTTCAATGACCTCCACCGGCGGGGGATAGTACGGGTCGATAATATCCACTTGAAAGCCCGCGTTATACATGATCCTTGCGTTTCAGATTTCAAAATGTTCAGAGTGACTAAATAAATTAACTAACTAAATGTTATGCTATACGGCGCTATATCTTGTTTTAAACTAAAATTTCGGTTGGCTGAAATGTTGTTTCAGGTAAACTTGGGCTACTTGGGCTGAATTTTTATCTAAAGCCCTGGCATTTGATCAATGAGCTGTGATAATAATATACAATTGAACAGTGGGACAGAATAATTGTAATGTATATGTTTTGACATTCATATTTTAGTTATAAATTATAGAGTTCAAAATTGTTAAATAAAAGAAATGTTTAGCATACTTTAAAATACAATTATTAAGTGAAAGTTAAGACTTGACCTGACAATAAATTGTGAACTAATACTATCTTAAATATAACTGGAAAAAGTAAATACCTATTTTAGCTAAAGTATATTTTTTTTTAAGTTTTGAGACCTTACGGTATTAATACTATGATCCTCAATCGTACTCAATTTATTATTAAAATATTTAACGATCTAAATAAATTAGCTACTATGCCATGCACCACTGTGCGCCGCCTCGCATGCAACAGTGCGTATGAGTAATATGGTTTTGGGCTTTAGATAAACAAAAAGTAAAAGAAAAGTACTCACAAATTACGCTGAACGGGTTACCCAACAAACCTTCCATCCCAACACATACCCTCTGAACTCCCCAAAAACCACCCACACAGCGAAACCCTCGTCACAAAAACTTTTTTGGCGCTGCGGTTGCAATACGAGAAGAGCTCAAAAGTCGCATAAAATGTTTTATCAAATGGCAGCAGGCGGCACTTTTTGACACATTTTCGGTTTTATTGGCAAATTGAAAAACATATAAATAATAACTTGGAATGTGAACTAAGTTTTCCAGCCAGTGTATGTTATGTCAAAGGCGCTCACAGCCCGCTCATAAAACTACAAATTTTTGCGGTTTTTGCCCAATGTTTCTGCGTAAGTGTCTGTGCTATTAAATTTGGCTTTTTATTAGACCAGGCCAAAAACGTTGAGATTTATGCAAGTCAATATGTTGCCCGAGTTCAACCACAGGCCGAGTATCAAAAACATTATTTATAACAAATCGTAAAATTTTATTGCACAAACAAGTGTGTGTGTGTTTAGTTTGTGTGTGTGTGTGAGTTTTTCACAAGCCCAACAAAGCCATAGAAACTTAATTTAACGTAAAGTATTAAAGGATTTGCAGCGCCTTTGTTTGAAGTTTCTATTGTTGTTCTTCTCGTTGTTGTTGTGGTCGTCAAAGGTTGCTCTACATTATCGTGCAACAGCAACAGCAATCACCGCAGCCACAGCAACAGGGTAAGCAGGGACAACAACAACAGCCGTTTTTCTTGGCCGGCGGCTGCTGCACAATGACCGTTGTGGGTCCCGGTGCCGCTGGTGGCGGCACATTTATCACCTCGACACGTGTGCGATGATCCATTATTCAAATATTTATATATGTGTAATGTATATATATTTTTTTTCTTTTTACTAGAAATTCCGATCGAGTTTTTGGGCCGTGACTTGTTGCACGTTGCCCGGACGGTGTGCTACTACATATAATGCCAGATCGCTTTATTATAGCTTTGCTCTTTCCAATCTCGGCACTTATGCCAGTGCTGCACTGCTAAAGTTGTGTTATCTGTAGATAAAACACTATCATGCTCTTATCGCTCAGTTCGGACAACTGAGCGGTGTTATCTTCGTGCTAACGCAATTTTTTTGTATATACAAAACCACACACTTTTATAGACTATATACAGGGGTTCGTTAAGTGAACTAGTTCAAAGGAGTTGATTACATACGCTTTGAGAAGAGTTTTTTTTTTCAGTTTTTACCAGGTTTTTACTTATGTTGAACTAAAAACTTATTTGCGAAGCTAATTCAAGTTTATATAAGTATCGGAAATAATTTATTTGCATTTATTTTAGATTTTAGTTTATTTTATTATTAGTTTATTTCATATTTAAAAAAAATAATAATCATTTTCTGGATTTTCTGTTTACATACTGTTTAAGCTGGTTTCATTTTATATAATACAACAGTGCCAGAAATTCATTGATTTACATTTTTTTTTTGTTTTTTTATCTATTTTCTGCTAAGTACACAACATTTTTGGTAAAAAGTTCCCCATTTTCTTTCGATAGCTAACAGTCGCCAATTCTCAGTAAATATTTAATTATTTAATATTTAATGCAAATAATACAATTCGCATGACTCATATCAAGGGCTATTAATGTTGCCACATGTGGCAAAAGTAAAACGTATAACGGCTAATTATAATGTATCTTATCTAATCTGATTATCATGCAGTTATTGAACCGCCCAGAAGTACGCAATTTACATGCAGAACGTGGCCCAGCATTCAATTTATATGGCTGGTGGGGCAGTCAAGGCGTATCGTATAGCCAGATCTCAATTAAAAATTTTACACCACTTGGGGGAACTTTGGAGATAGTGTTCGGGTTTGTATTGTAAGGGTGGCTTGTGGGCGTTACCTTTAATGCCCTCAATGAAATTAATAAAAATATATTTTTGAGCGCGCAATGGTGATGATAATTAGTGTACGTGATTCTATTTACTTCAGCAGCAGCAATACCCAAAGTCCCCCTCCGCACACGCTGGAAAACCCCACCGAAATAAAAGGGGTGCTTTGCGTCAACGTTGATGTTGTGGCTGCATGTGTGTGTGTAATATGATATGCGCGTAAAAAATATAGTACGTGTGTGCGTGACAATGGCAACAACGTGCGATGACAGGACTGAGACTTCGAACTGCCAACATTCGGAAAACTGGGAAAAAGGAGAGCGTTTTGGAGCCACGGGTTTCTGTCGGGTGTCAAAAATGAAACAACGCCTGCTTGGAATTTTAAAATAAGCAAATGAGTTTGCGCCTGAAGTAAGTCAGCAACAGCAACAGCAACAACAACATGTCCCCATAAATATTTATAAACTTTGGCCTGTCATATAAATACAGGGTCATTAGTTGCTTGCACACCTTTGGCTCCAATCGTGCCAGCCCCCCGTAGGACAATAAAATCCAACTAGGCGGTCATTTAAATGTTTATGGCTATGCACAGACAAACTGACAGCGGCTCGATAGGGCTTATTAGTTTAATACACAAAGATGTAAATGCCCTTCAAAAGGGTTGTCAAAGCAGTTTTTAGGATTCAAGTTCGAACATTTAGCGCTAAGTTATGAATATAATAAGAAAGGGCAGGCAGCGAACTTGGCCAGAAAAATTTTCTGTCTATTCACTTCTTGGTCAATGTAAAAGCAAATGATTTAACAAGCAGTATTAAATACAAATTACACAACATATATTCTCCAATCTTGAATTTAATTTAAACAAAAAAGATATCCTAAACAAAATTAATGTCAGGAAATTGTGTTAAAACCTTAAGAAGCTTCGCATTTTTTAAATGAATAACTACTTTTATAAATATTGTAAAACGGATTTATATTTAAAACTATTTAAAAAGAAAATTTTATTTGAACTATCAATAACTGAATGTTTCTTTCACTTTAAAAGTATAATATTCAATTGAATTCCTTAAAGCGAAGTTTTAATCAATTCGAATAGATTAAAAGTTAAGATCACTTTAATGCACTTGCAGCATCTTCTTTCATATCCTTAAATCGTGAGCCCCGAGGGGCATTATATTGCTGGCGTTTTCCTGACACTAATATACTTATTTATAATTTGGCGCGGTTGAGGGCCACGCCCAGCTACCTAGAAACAAACATATAAAAATGATAAAGCAAAATGGCGAAAAGTGGCAGTAAAAAAATAAAATGCGCTGCCGCAAAAGTGCCATTTGTGGCATAAACACATGCGCGCCAAAGTTTGATAAGACAAAAGGCGGCGGCCCCACATGAGTGGGTGGCTAACAGGTGAGCTGTGCGGAAGGTAGGCCAAAAACTTTGTCAAGTGTGGCGCCACACACACACACACATACAGGCGCTTAAAAAATATACAACAACTGCGACAACAGCAGCGGCAACGTGGCAATGTCCCAAGGATGAACTTCGGCGACGTCGTTGGAACCGCAATGTGCCACTAAATGCTGCCACTAAATGTGTGCCAAGTATTATTGCAGGTGCCTATCTGTCTGTGTGTGTGTGAATGTGTGTGTGCCGCATATTCTTAAGGAGCTGCCTCAAGTCGCGCTGCCTTCCGTCGCTCGCGCATAAAATTAGCACAATAAAAACCCATAAATGCGACACAAAAACATGAAAATCCACTTGTTATAATTTAATCGAGTTGATAGAATTTTTACGACTCCGCTTTTCCAGGTAAATTTGTTCTCTAAATGTAGGCATATCCGCATGTGTGTGTTTCCCCAAAAATGTAGGTTAAAATAAAAGCTGTTATCACACGAGACCAGTTTATGGGCGCCCACAAAGATACCGCTGCCATAAAACTAAATCTTAAAAGCTAAACCAGCTCCAAATAGGAATACATATTACGTAGAAAGCTCCCACAGCTGACCTTGGGTTGCCCCAAATCCTTTTCAAGTACTTCACCTGGGATGTATAAATTACACTCACTTGTCTATTTAAAATGTTATTAAATAATTGCTGAACCAGCTCGTGCCGAACCTAAACTAAACCTGTGCCAGAAACCCGCATATTTTCATTTATTTTTATTACAATGTGCCAATTGATCTATGAGCCAAACCGCCAAAGTCCGTCTGCATAGTACATATAGTATTTAAAGGCAAAAACCACATCAAGCTCAAATAAAGAAAATATTGCTTTCGCGTAGATTTTATTTGCCTTTAAGTCTTTAATCAATTAAGGATTGACGATTGCTTACTATGTCCCGAGCTAATTGACGACACCTTGCTGTGTTGCAGGGCACTAATCGAGCTGAGTTTCCTCTTATAATCATCTTCAGTGTTAATAAGACAGGCTTCTATAAATCTGATTAGAGAAAGCGATTTAAGCTTCTCGGCAACGGGAAGTGCTTCATCCAAGGCCTCTTTAGTCTTTTCCACCTTGTGCTGCAAAGCATTTGCCTTGATTATTTGTATAAGACTCAGGAACTTCCAGATCAAGCTGCCGCAGTTTATACTTTCTAAAAAGATTGAAAAATTTGAAGAATTTGATTAAATAATATGCAACACTTATCGCACCTTTGATTGCTTTGCGTGCATTAAAACAGCATTCATCGTAGTGCAACTGAGACAAATGAACGCTGGCCATCTGATGGAATAGATAACATTTCTCGATCGAAAATTTTGAGAACATCATACGCTTATCTAGGCGAGACAACATTTTTCTACAGGCAACATTAATAGCATTAGCACTTTTCAAAGAAAAAGAAGGAAAAAAATTACCTAGATCTCATTCCCTCAATATCGTCTTCGGTTTCTTGATAGGTTGCACGATTGCCGAATACAAAGGGTACAACATCTTTTACCTTATCCGATGGCAGCCGCAGTAATGTAAACATGCTACTTGAATTAGGCTTGAATCCCTTTGGAATGACATATTGGTCGCATAGAGCCAGCGCCAAAGAGTTATAGACCTCATTGTGGAATTGAAATTTCCAGCACATGACGCGATCTGTTTTGGTCACATAATAATCACCCATGACTTTCTCAACGTACGCGGCGAGGCTCTAACAAATTTGAAAGAAAGAAAGAAAGAAATGAGCAAATATTTGTATAGCTGGGTAGAGTACCCAAAGATAATTCTCTTACCTTAACATCCTTAGCTAGTCGCAATTTTCGTATATGCTTTAGATCGGCAATCATATTGCGATGTGTCTGATACTGTATGCGAAATAGATATGCCTCTCGGTTCTTAACCAGCATTTTCTTGTTGGGAAATTTTAAGTAGCTCAAATGATACTGAGGACTACGTGATTGTAATATTTTCTGCAGTGGAGAAATGTAAGTTAGGTATGTTTGCAAAGATATTCTCGAGCACAATACAAACTATAAACTGTTGAATAATCTCGTATTGCTTGAAGCATAGCGTTTTCAAAAATGCTTTCGACCGTTTGCATTGAGGCAGCAACAAAGCGGGATTCCGGCGCAAGTTCTTCGTGAAGAGCACGTCGTACCAGGAATCGTTTAAATAATTTTGATGTATTACATTGAACGCACGGGCTCTACGCGCTAATTCCAGGGGGGACAGAATCTCTTCCTAATGATTTTGCAATAAAAGTTACCTTTGATGAGTTTCTAAAATATAAAGATAGGAATCTATGCACCTACTTCAACTTCAGGTATGCTCAGCACATCGCATTTCCCCTGATCTCTTAAGATCTTCCACAAGGGACGCAAATCCACATGTTCTTTAGCTTTGTTTATCTCCCTGACGCGTTGAATTAGTTTTAGGTTTTTCAAAAAGAACAAGGACATAGATTTGCCAGTTACATCTTCGATGATATCATTCACCTATGTTAGATAAATATATGTTTATATGCATATATAGCATATTTCCGTATTTGTCTCTGTACTTACCACCATGAGACGTGTCTCAAAGTGCTTGGACCTCACACCGACAAAACTTCGTATATTATCGTGCATTTCACAGGTGCTGTTCTCAAATTGGTTAAGCTCAAAAAGCGCATCGCATATTTGCAAATTGATGTGACAAACAGGTCCGACCTTGATCATGCCAATATCTACGAAGAACCCCCAGTTAAAGGGAGTCCCCCTCACTCCTTCGCCACTTACCTGCCGCACTGCGCGCATCGTTCAGAGCCTGTTCGATTCGCGCCGCTTTCCGTTGCACCTGACTACGCCGATAAAGTGTCATATAATCCCCTCCATCAATAGCCAATGCTTTGGTATAATAATGCAAAGCGAAATTCTCTCGGCGTCGATTAAAATAGTATGTTCCCCAATCTCTGTAGATATCGTGCTCTATTTCCGGACTCCAGTCAAATCTATTCCATGGGGCTATTGCGCCATCCAAGGTAACGGGCGGTACATATCCCACAATAGAAGTCATATTCGTAAATAATTTACAGTAAAAAGTGTAAGATTGTAAAATTATATAATTTTTATAAAGTTTGAAAAAAAAACGATGTGTTTTTCAGGTGTACGAACTGATTAGATTTGTTTGTTACTGAATGATTTTGTATAAAATCTTTCTCAAGAGTGTTCAAAAAATTTCATAGAATACTAGACTTCAAATATTTTTCAAATATAATATTTGCGGATTGCTGTGAAGATCTTTCATCAATTTATAGCAGACATCGTAAAACTTGCACTGCAAAAATAAAAGTACAATTTTTAATTTGTATTTTAAAGTTATGAAATGACTATGTAAAAAAGGCCATATATATATTTATATATATTTTTATAAACAAAATGAAAAGTTTGCGTTTCAGAACAATTGATTCATCTGATTATATATATCTTTCAACATTATTGTACACCATTATAGGAATCACAATGTGTAAATGTAATAATTTATCAAAACATGCACGACTCCGTAAATTAAGGAATAGTAGCCAAAGCTGATGTGGTTGAGTACCAGACCGAGGACAGAGATGATGCCATCATGCTCATTTTCTTCGACTTATCATCCTCGTTGCCTAATATACAAGCCTGACTTTTGAGCTTACGGGCTACTGGCATAGCCTCCTCTAAGACCTCCTTAGTTTTTTCCACCTTATGCTGCGAGTTATTGGCCTTGATTATTAAAATATAGCTTAAAAATTTCCATATTGTGCAGTTGCAGTTTACGGATTCTAAGCCAAATCATAATTAATAATAAAAAGAAAAGTGTTTTATAGATGTGTTGATTATTCAGATCAAACCTTTGGCAGCCTTGCGGGCATATAAGCAGCACTCGTCATACCGTCCTTGGGCTAAATTCGTTAAGCTCAAAGAGAGCTTCGCATATTTGAAGGTTAATGCGCGAATTGGGTCCCCTTTGCATGCAAGAAATTTCTAAAATTATATAGATATAAATATGTAATTGTTAGATATATATATTTAATTTGTCGACTTATTTGAAGCCGCCTGTGCATATAAATTTAATATTCGCTGCGTCTCGTAAAACCAAACTCCGTCGAAATAGAGTCATATAGTCGCTATCATCAATTGCCAATGATTGGATATAATACGCAGTTGCCATATTCAGGCCCCGTCGATTATAATAGTATGTGCCCCAGTCTCTATAGATATCATGTTGTATAACAGGGCTCCAGTCAAATTTCGACCATGGATGTTTTGCTTCGGAAGGCCCGATACATTTGGCGCGTTTAAAATGATAGAAGTCATTGTTTTGTTTTTTTTTTTTTAATTTTAATTTTAATTTTGATCATTGATTTGCTAAATCTTAATTCGGCTGTGCTAAATCTTAATTGTAATATTATTTTTATATTGTTCGTCGCGTTCTCAAAAACCAAAGACTGTTTTTCGATAAGTGTAATGAAAGGAAGAGATATGAATATATAAACAGTTTATTGTATAGTATTTATTAAATTAATCGAGCCTTAAATTATTTTTCGCAATTATATCTCTAATTACTTTCAAGATAAAACAATTTCAGAGACCCTACTGGACACTTGGCTGGCAGTCGATGCAGTCTTCTTGCGGAACATATCATCGATAAAATACATACACGTTTCCATGAATCTTATAAGTTTAGGAGATTTGAGCTTTATGGCAACGGGAAGTGCTTCGTCCGCAGCCTCTTTAGTCCTTTCCACCTTGTGCTGCAAAGCATTTGCCTTGATTATTTGTAGGATACTTAGGAGTTTCCATAAATTGCTGTTGCAGTTGTGGCTTTCTAAAAAAAGTTGAAAATCGGATAAATCGATTACATGTATACAATATCGAATTTGTCGCACCTTTAATTGCTTTGCGTGCATTAAAACAGCATTCATCGTAGTGCAACTGAGACAAATGAACGCTGGCTATCTGATGGAGTAGATAACATTTTTCGATCGAATATTTTGCAAAGAGCATGCGTCTATCGAGGCGATTTAACATTTTTCTATATGCATGGAATACATTCAGTTTTAATTTACGATACTATATTAAAGATTTGTTTTCGGTATTACCTGGCCTTTGTAGCTGCCGGATCTTGGTCGTCACCATCTTGATAAGTCGAACGATCACCGAATACAAATGGTGTAGCCTCCTTGAGCTTTTCGGAAGTTAAGTGCAATAAATCCAACAATGACGTGTTTGATAATTTAAGTTTCTTGGGCAAAAAATATTGTTCGGCTATTGCAAGAGCCAAGGTATTATAGACCTCGTTGTAAAACTGAAATTTCCAGCACATGACACGATCCGTCTTGGTCACATAAAAATCACCCATTATTTGCTCAACAAATTGTGCGAGTTTCTATATAAATGATTTCAAATAGAGTTAACAAAAAATTAAAATAGTGTTTACAATACCTTAACTCTCTTCTCACTTCTGAGCTTGCGAATTTCTTTCAAATTCGCAATCATATTCCGATGTGTCTGATATTGTACGCGAAACAAATACGCTTCCTTATTCTTCTCCAGTAACTTTTTGTTTTTGTATTTCATGAAATTCACATAGTACAATGGACAGCGACAATGAATCATTTTCTGTTAAGGCATAAGTTCAATTAGTTCTCAGTTGTTTTTGTTGCAAAAATAAATTGTTACTAACTATAAAACGACGAACAACATCATATTGTTTTCTCGATAATGTTTCTAGAAAAACTCTGGAATTTTTGCAGTGATCCAAAAGCAAATTGGGATTTTTGCGTAACTCTTTCAGAAAAAGAACATCGATCCAAGAGTAATTACAATAGTTCTGGTGAATAACATTAAAGGCGCGCTTCCGGCGAGCTACTTCCAGTGGTGACAAAAGCTCTTCCTATTGGAATTTCGAATTTTAAATAAAATTGCTTTAAATAAATTATGGAGTAGTAGTAGGCGCCTACCTCTTCTTCAGGTATGCTAAGTATATCACATTTTTCCAGATCTTTCAATATTTTCCACAAGGGACGATTATCTATGGTCTCTTTAGCTTTAATTATATCACTTACGCGTTTGACTAATTTTTGATTTCTCAAATAGAATAAAGATAGAGCCTTGCCAGTTACATCTTTAATTACATCTTCAACCTGGAAGATAGAATATTTTTATCAGAATTATATATATTTACACGTTTTATTGAAAACTTACATATACGCGACTTTTTTCAAACTTATGTGCTTTTACACCCACAAAACGTCTTATATTCCTCACGAGTTCGACATCACAGTTCTCGAACTGATTTAGCTCAAAGAGAGCGTCGCAAATCTGTAGATTAATGGGACAAGAGTGTCCCCGTGTTGGTTTAGCTATATCTATTTCACATTTGTAAAGGATCATTTTAGCATTATATATATATATATATATAGATTCTGAGATTTACCTGCCGCCTTTCTGGCATCAACTAATGACTCGTCGATCATCGCTGCTCTGCTTCTGGCTAAACTACGTCTATAGAGTGTTGTAAAATCATCTTCACGCAACTTTAACGCTTGGGTGAAGTAATATTGCGCGAAGGTCTCACGACGTCGATTGGAATAATATGTGCCCCAGTCTCTATATATATCATGCTGAACTTTTTCATTCCAATCAAACTTCATCCATGTCGGTATACCTTCTCCAGTAGCAAGAACTGGCACATGGCCAACAATTGAAGTCATTTTTTGGGATCCAAGTTTAGATCTGTAAACAAAAAAACGTTATACACAACTATATGAATATTCCATTGAGGCAGCCTTTTTTCTTATCGATTTACGCCATTATCTGATCACAAATTGACAAATATAATTTTCATATTTACATTTTCTATATCTGCTAAATGTTTGGTCAATTGATATAGTCACTTACATTGTATAAAAGTAAGCGTTATGAAACTTCACTTTAAATTTAAAAATTCGAAATACTTATGTGTATAACAATGTTAAAAAGTACTATGTAAAGAGTGAAAAAAACGAAAAAAATATATGAAACACACCGTTGCCGTTCAGCAACTAAATTAAAATGAAAATATTTATATATGCTTACAATAACATTTTAAACATTGACATAAGTAGAAAATATTTTAAAAATACATATCAGAGCAAAAACCAAGTGTTTGTTTTTTTTCACTTGAAAATTATAAATATTTAATTAGAACGAAACTATTGCGGGATCGGTTTTATATAATAAGATACTCAACTCCTAAGATAACATATATATTCAAAAAAAAAAATAGTTTTACTAGTAACTAGTAAGAAGGCTCTATTGAAAAGTTAAGAAAAATAAGTTACGAAAATCAGAAAATGTTATAATATTTGATAAAAAGTAAAAACGGCAATAATGATATTTCGTTGAGGATTAAATTCCTATACACTGTGTTTTCTTTGTTTATTTTTAAGCCAATATAATATTTGTTTTATTTAAAACTATATCTAACTTATTACTAATATAGTGCTGGCCTTCGGCAAGCAAATCTAATATAAATTCTTTCAATATTTGTATTTTTCAATTTTCAATTCTTCTACTGATTTCTGATGAAGGATAATTATTATGTTAGCAAGGCACCGCAATTCGTTATGCAAGCCCAGCGCTGCGTGCTGTGGAACAGGCGTGCAGGTTTCCGTTTCCGTTTCAAATTTGAATTCTGTCACACTTCATATAGGCACCTTGCAACCGGCCAGCTGTAAGCCACGCAAGGCTGCAAAACATATTTTTATTATTAAAAAAAAGGCAATATTCAAATTTAACCACAAGTCATGTGACACACACACACACCCATACAGAACCTATTGGCTTCATAACAATAATTGTGCATTTCCATTCGCTCAGCCAAGTGTAAGAAATCACTTAAAACACACACCCAGCTGAATTTACAGCTGGGGATTAAGTACATACCCCAACCACGCTTAACGTTGAAATTAAAGCCACAATAGCGACCACAAAAGGGGCCAATGATAAGTGTTAAGAGTCGTAGGCGTCGTCATGTTTATATATATATATATATATATATGTGTGTGTGTGTTGTAGGGGCAACTCAACGCGAACATAAATCTAATTTCTAATAAATTTAAATAGCGATTTCATGCAGAGTGGCAAGTCGAGTGTGGCCAGTCCCTCCAGATGCCCCCTCAGTCAACCCTCTGGTGACGCCTTCACCATTTTGCCTGTCTCACGCACACCGAGGCCGAGCCCGACAATGACTACACTTTAGCGGCAAATTTGTGCGCATTGTCGCCGTATTATTTGCTATTATTTATGCCTTTTTCACTATTTACTTCCTTTTTTTGTAACTGTTGTTGCTCACACGCCATTGCTGTGGTATGCAAAAGTGGACGCGAACCACGCCCTATACTCCAATCCTGCGCCCCAAACCGCAGGGCCGTGGGCGGTGCCTTGGTTGGCTAACAGGGGGCTGCTCGAACTATATGTATAATATATAAATTTGATTTATTTGCTTTTGTAGAAATAGTTAATTTATATTTAAACTAATATATAAATCAAAATCTAGTTTTTGCTTTATTTGATATAGTTTAAATAATAATAATTTAAACTGAACAAAATTGAAATTTTTTTATATGTATATATATTTTTAAATATTTCGAAATTAAATTTTTGAAAATTGCAAAATTGCCTGTGCGCCGCCTTTTGGCCACGCCACTGTTCCCATTCATTGGCGTGCTAAGCATTTGCGCTCAAAAAGCTCGCGTGGATTTTAAACATTTTCACACAACATTCTCATATTTAGACGGCACACATCAACGACAGTCGAAAGCCAGTTGCCCCATTACCCTAGTGCCCAGGCCAAAACAGTTGGGTCCTAAAACTTGGCGGTAATGTAAGCTCCATAAGCCAAATAAAGGACACACACTAATAGCATGCAACACACGCGACCAAAGCGCCCCCGAAACGTAAATCTGTGAAATGTAATTGTTGCCATGAAGAAATGCGCCAGAGCCCAAACCCAAAGTTGAACCCAACCCCTGGTAAGCACCCCATCCTTAGCTAAGGGCATTTTAAGTAAGTTTTGCTGGCGTTCTGTGCCATATTCGCATTTTGATAATCGTTGAATCGTTGGGCCGCCATCGTAGTCCGTCGCTGATATACAAATTGGCTTTTGCAATGACTTTATACGTTTTACGAGCAGCAGCAGCGGCCCTTTCAAGTGAGTTTTTTTTTTGCATTTTCCTTTTTTCTTGTGGGGTTTTATCGGAGAGTCGGTCTTGTGCTGCTTCTTGTTGCTCTGGCTGAGTGTGTGTGTGTGTGCTTGGCGCACTCTGATGCGATTATAAAGGCTAAATTGATGCAGATAAAATTAATTGAATTCAAAAAGCCAAATCCGCTGCCCTTTTTTTCCTATTTTTCCTACTTATGTACTTTCAAGTAATTTTTTCTGGAGTTGTTCCCATTCTTTTTTTGTTGAGCAGATTTTGGCAAGTGGGTCGCATTTCTGTTTTTTTCTGCTAGGTTTTTCGATAGTTTGGCTAGTTGGTTAGGTCATGCGAGCAAATATTTAGAAGCAAGCAAATGTGCACTCAACCGTTCCACATGCTGATATGTGAGGCATACTTTTAGGAAGCTATCTAAAAAATCAATTAATTAAAACGAAAGCAATGTTATATGGGTTTAAGAAAAATACGAAATAATTACAATTGGGAATGAAACCAATCTTGAAAAAAGATAAGATTAGAATAGAAACAAATAAATTAAATAAAAAAATAAGAAAATATTACTATATTATAATAGGAAAATATAAAATAAATATGCATATAATATTATTTTTTACTTAGAAAATTCTAAATTTAATCAATAAAGTAAAACCCAATAAATAAATAATAATATTTTGTACATCACGAACATATCTTTTTACCATTCTAATCTTAAGTTAATTGAAGATAACGTTAACAACCATTACTTTTTATTTAAAATTTAGAAAACAGTATGCAATGATTAATCTTCGTTTAAACAACGCTGATAATAGTCTACATACTCATCGATTTTTTCCGTTCTTACAAATGTTTACCTCCAAGTTTATCTTGATAAGAACTGTGCCAGGTTAAAAACCAACTTTTGCAAACTTTCCCAACTTTGACAGTTAACTGGCCTCTGAAAAAGCTTTACCCTGATATATATAATGATTGGCAAAATCGGCACAGTTGAGTCGAACACAGTAAAACGAACATTTCGCTTTGAAATTTTTTAAAAACTTACAAGTCAAAAAAATGCCATCACCACCGGGACCACATGGATCACATGGACCACAAGGACCAGGAGCACATAATCCTGGTGAACACGGACATGGTCCGGATCATGGTCACAAGCCCAACCCACCGCATGATCAGCCACCTGCACCCCATCATCATGGACCACCAGGACCTCCACACCATCATTGAAAAAGGATTCTGGATTTGAAGCCATGAAAAAACCTATATTTATTTCAAATATTCTAAATGTTTTTTGAAAACTTAATAAATTAAAATAAAAAAATATAAAAAATAAAAAAAGAAATAGTTTTTTGTGGTCATTTTATCATAAGCCCATTGATTTGCACAAAAGTATTATAGCCTATTTATCTCGTTTAAAAAGGGAATAATATTTTTATTTATCCATTTTAAAAAGGGTATAATGGTTTTGTGCACATCAATTTAACAGGCAGAGGAAAGTACCTCTGACCCCATAAAGTATATTTATTCTTGAGCAAGACCACACACTGAGTTGATTTAGCCATATGCGTCTGTCCGTTCTAATCTTTAGCTTCAGATCATCATAATCAATATGCAGAACATGTTCATAATTAAGAATAAGGAAATAAATTAACAGTTAAGTTCAGTATTGTGTATGTATATAAGAACCCAAGGCAGTTGAAAAATCTATAAACACATAGGGTATCACCTAGTCGGGCACTCGCGAGCCTCTCTTACTGGTTATAACTGGCATATATACATTCTTTAACAATCCTTTGTCTAATGAATTACTCATAATTTATGGTTCATTTAAAACTACGCATATATTTTGGGGATTCCTTATTTATCGCGTCAAAAAAAACTTTTTTGGGGATTTTCCCCAACAAATAAACGTGACAAACTTTTATGTTTACTAAACGTTGCTAATAAACATGACATAAAATGAACTAGCTAGCTCAATGACCAAATAATCGATTAGGACGACCTAACCCACGTTGATTAGATAGTTGTTATCTTAGAACCATAAAAATGCTAGGTGTAGTAAAATATTATAAAACTTGTGCAGAGCACTAAGTGAGTTCAGTTGAGCAAAGTTACTCCAATCGCGCACTGTTCAAATTTATCCAGGCTAAATCCTAAATCTAATATCGAAAATGCCACCTCCGCCACCTCACCATCACGGACCCCCGCCGCCACACCATGGTCCACCTCACCATGGACCTCCTCACCACGGACCTCCACACCATGGACCGCCTCACCATGGACCGCCTCATCATGGACCGCCTCACCATGGGCCTCCTCACCATGGACCTCCGCCGCACCACCATGGACCTCAGCCTCGTTAACGTCGAATAACGCAACTAAATCTAGAATGTGATTTTTTTAAAAGATTGAAACGGAGTAAAACATCATATATTTTATATTTTTACACGACAACTTCTTCTTCATTTTATGTTAATTTGTATTTAAATATTGTGAAAATAATTGAAAACATTTAACAACATTTTATATGAATATAATATAATATATGAAAAAAACGAAATATAAAAAAGTTAACAAACTCAAATGGTTAATAACTTTTTTTTACTGGTACTTGCTAAACGTTTTTCTGAAATAGGCGTATTTAATTTGGAATAAATACTGCTGACTGTTATTATTATTATAGACACTTGGGATATTTTACACTTGAAACCTATGTTCATTCCATCTGTAAGATAGGTAAAAAGAATGATATAGTATTTATCTTTTGCTTAATTCTTTTTGTAATCGATTTTGTATAGTATTTCAAAAGTTTAGTTTAAATGTTTTGCTTTTCATAGATTGGAATTTTATACCTCTAAGCACTTTATTTATTTTATTTTTTTTTCACATTTTTAAATAATAAAAGTTTATAGAATGTTCATTCATATCTTATTATTAGTCTAACATTGATAAATAAAAATGTAACTTATGACCAATACTTCTTATCTAGTTTAAAGGCTATCTACAGATAAGTTATTTGTAACATTGGGTTTTCCAACACTTTCAACTGTATATGACTAAAATATTTACATGCTAAATTGCTATTACTCATGACATGGAGTTCACCCAAATATTTGGTATATTGATTAGCAAAATATTATATTTGAGATTAGATAAGGCTTATCTAGAAATATATATGGGCTATGAAATCATAATATTGTTTTAGGCCAGCTATCTGAAGGGTTTAGTAAGCGCCACCAGCTCGCCCATAGCGCACGTGAAATATTTGGTCTTTCAAGAGTTTGGAAAAATGCCACCACCACACGGAGGACATGGAGGAGGACATGGCCATGGTGGGCCACATCATGGCGGACACGGACATGGACATGGACATGGGCATGGACATGGACATGGACCCAGGCCTTGCATATGCTGCACTATATTATAGGCCCAGTTAAAGGGCGCTCACAACACGTCGTATGGAATTTAAATAAATGAATAAATAGTTTTAATGTGTCAATAAACTAGAGAAAGATAGAGTTGAAGTTAAGGCAGAAGAATTGGATGTTAAGCAGCTGTTTAATTTGTCAAATCAAGTGGCCTTTGCAATAAACGTTTGGCTAATTATAATGCCTAAATACTTTAAAACCACAAAAGCCGCTTACACGGTGGTGACTATTTTAGCCACATATAAATGATATATATGTACATACTTAAATGTATGTAGGTGTGTGAGTGTGTGGCCTTGCGTGTCGATTTCAGCACATGTGTGGGTGGGCGCGAGCTACACACACACACACACACACTCGCACACACTCACCGCTTTAATTTATAGCAGTCAAGTTGGAGCAGACCAGAAGACATACAAGTGCCATAAATTTTGGCAAAGGAACACATTATTTATACTGTCAACTGGCTATATTTGAAACGGAATCCAACGATACTATATACTACCTATAAATAAGTGCATTACTCCGCCAAAAAAAGGAGCAAATGAAGAACCAGTGGAAGCAGCAGAAAGCTTGCCGTAACAAGTAGCACTCATTTTGGTATAAGTCTTCATTAGCGGTTAAAAGGCTGACCTACAATGGGGGCCAGCTAACTGGCGCTGCCAATGGGTTTTTCATACGCATTGAACTGTCGCCGCAGCGTTAAAGCCGGAAATGCCCAAAACAACAAGAACAACAACAACAACAACAACAACAATAACAAAGCGTATGCGCTGAAAAGGACGAGCTAAAGGAAGGCAACAACAACAACGACGGCGGCCAAAAGGAAAATGCTTAAAGTTCAAATTAAGCACAACAGCTGGCGAAAAATTGAATTGAAGGCAACAACAGCAGCAGCAGCAGCAACAACAACAACAGCCACAATGTCGTTGTACCCCCAAACCCCGCACTTGCCCCTTTACCGAACAACCCAAAGCATTTGAACGACAACAGGCAACGAGGCTGCTAAGGAAAAACCAAATAAAAAAAAAATATATATATATATATACATGCGTATATATATATGAAAAAGGAAAACCCGAAGCATGCTTTAAGGCGCCGAGGCGGCAAATATACGAACACAACTCGTGCTAACAGCTGGCAAAGTGCGAGAGCAACACTGCGAGAGAGAGAAAGTAAAAGAGAGTAAAAGAGAACATTTGGAAGTTGGCAGAGAGCGTTGCACAGTGGCGCCACTTGTTGGCGCGGCGTTCAGTTTACGTACTAGGAAACGCATGCGCCCCCATTTTTGAGTGAAATATGTAAACAGAGAGAGTTACGTGGTATTCGAATCAAAATTTGCGTTTTAGTGCTTCGTAGAATGCGTTGGGGTTTGGCTGGTGATTTTCTTTGCCAGCTTGATAAGAAGTCGTTATTGTTATGCTTGATACGAATACGAATCCGAATAAAACTGCGAGCACTGATGAAGTCGGTAAAACCCAAAAGAAATCTTATCGCTAAAAATAATTTCAAGGGCCCTACTTAAAGTGTATGCATCTGGCATTTGTTAGAGATAAGTGCATATTGCTTATAACTTTTGGCCTGTTGCGAGCTTATTAAATTTATTAGATAGTTGTAAGATTAGTGGGTGTGTTTTTTATTGAATACAAAATATCGAAATTTTCTTTTTTCTTTCTTTTATTGCAAATGTTATATAAATAGATTTTTGATATATACTTACTTGAGCCCTTTAAACATATATAATTGTGTATGTTCCATTAATTTCATAATTTATAGTTTACTTTCAGTTTAATTTACTTTTTACTTTATTTTTTACTTGTTTTATTTGGTGAAATTTTTGTTGACGTAGCTTTCAATTCAACATAAAAAATGTTTCTTATATCAATCAAAATATATATTAATATAGAAATTAATAAATATATACTAGAAAGATAAGTATAAATAAATATATTTTGCATATCAGATTATTATTTATTATTATTTATTCCTATACAAAAATATATTTGAGATTTTCCTTATATGTGTCACAATTTTTTGTCGCAATTAAATACAAATATATTACTAATTTTAGTGTATAAATAAAATGTAATTGTAAGTATGTAATAAAAATGAAATTATTTCATAGGTTTATTTCACTAAATTTATAGTTCTTTCCTTAATTTTTAGTCGTTGTGATTTGCTTCATTTGCAGCTTTTGCATTTAATTATGTGCTTGGTAGTTGCATTATGTTGAAAAGTGCTTAACTATAATGCTGGCCATATCCCAAGCATGTAATTATAAATGTGAGTGTTGCTAAGTGTTGTTGCTGGCCTGCCACGCCCACTGTTTAAACCCTCGGTTGGGGCTGGCGAAAGGGGGGCTAAGTACGGGTACTAACTGCAATGTAGTGCATAAATTATGTTAGGCCAAAGTGCAAGCAAAGTTATTTGCAACATAAACCTTGCCACACAGACATAAAAACACACACACACAGACATGAAGCCTTGGTTTGTTAGAAAGATTAACGCGTGCATTTTGTTTTTTATGCCAACAGCTCATAAAAACACACACAAACCAGCACACACACACTCTAGTACACTCATACATTTAGAGATACTTATACTAAGCCGTCTACGCGCAGAGTGAAAAACAAACTGCAACGGAAGCTGCGCCTCTGTCATGTGTTTGGGCGTTGTCACTTTTAGCTAGAGAGGGGGTGGCGGGGGAGGGCAACTGAATGAGTAAAGCAGCGACTGCTCATGGCGGCCACTTCAGCGACAATAATAAGCGCCACAACAGCAGCAGCAGCATCAGAACCAGCAGCAGCAGTGGATGCAGGAGGCGTCAGCTGCCCGGAGAAGGTGCGAACCGTGGCGTCTGTTAATGATAATGATGACAGTCTGTCGCCGGCTTTGCTGCTGCTGCACTTGCTCCTTATGCTGTTGCTGATGTTGATGCTGTAGGACACTCGGCGCGCTAGTTAAAGTTTTAATTTGGCATATTATAGTGGCTGTAGTGGCGCGGCGTGCGCTCGTTAGATACGGATATGGATATGAGCGTATGGCATTATGCGAATACAAGTGCGCATATAGAAAGAACTTGACATACCACACATAAAAAGAAAGTCCTCTTAAAATAAACAATCCCTTGAGCTTGAAAGTTCTGGCATTGAACTTAGTGCAAAGAGATGAGTTACAACTTTTGAACATGGAGAATACACATATTCCATTAAATTTAGGAATTTTCTCTAAAATCATGCTAAAATTGACAAAAAATGTGACATGCAAAGTTCTCGGAACCATATTTCATATTTATATCCCATAACTTTGTCAAAACTGAACCGATTTTCACTATTTATGAAATTTGTTCATGATTTGTCCTATATTTTAGTTCTACATTCAAAATAAATGCATTTTTGACAACAAATTTTTTTTTTCATCAAAATTTTACAAAAAATTTGACATGTAAAATTCTCAGATCGATGATTCCCATATTTCAAACCCACATAACTTTGTCAAATATGAACCGATTTTCATGTTTGATGGCATTTTCGTCATGATTTGTCCTATAAATTGATTCTACATTCAAAATATTTGCATTTTC
>SCDY01000438.1:0-61429 GCA_004143825.1 Drosophila micromelanica
TAAGCTAGAGTTACCAAATTTAGAGGGTAGATAACTGGCCACCGCCTTTAAAGATCGGCACAAAATTTCGGCGACAAACCCCCATCCCCACTCACACCCTCACCTCCACCAACACTCAAACCCCCACCTCCACCCCCATTCTCAAATATCGAAATTTTTTAAAATAATAATAATAATTAAGAATGTGAACGAGAATAACGCAGTCGGTAACGCCCGACTGCAACGTTCTTACTTGTTCTGTTTGAATACATTCATTTACTTCTGACAATCATTGTCGGTCATTATTACGCAGTAATTATAAAAAAACCTGCAATTTTACTTATTTTTCATATTTACCAGGCCCTAAATATAAAACTGAATAAATCCAAAGATTGTTAATTCAGCATACAATGGTGTCAAGAGTCAACTTATTAATAGTTTTTAAGTATTTATTGCAACATTAAAGTTACTAACAGAGTTATCAAAGTTGCAGTTAACCCATTTGATATTTGAATTCTTCACTCAGTTTTACTTTGGAATTTGGATATTACTTAATTTTTCTATCTAAGTTGGGTAACTGTTAAACTTGACCAAGTCTGCCACGAGCTGAGCCTTTGTGGAACATTCTTTTGAGCATTGGCAAAATGTGAATTTGTTAGCAATTTGGCGCACTTAATGCATTTTAAGCTTTTCAGAGTAATGCTGCCTTTTTGGCTTGGCTCAGTCAACATTATTGTGGCCAAAGTTTCGTCCTGTCCAACCGCACAATTTGCACAGTTTTGCTTTCTGCAAAACGAGGTCGACAAAATGCATTGCCCATGCCAGACGTCCAAAAGCCCAGAGCTTTTTCAGGAGATTCAACGGTGCTCTAATAATTAATTGTGGCTGGCAGCGCCTGCGGCTTTGTGCGAGGTGGGTCCATAATGGAATCCAATAAATTCATGACTTCATCGTTTGGTGTGTTCGTTCTTTGGGATATCTTTAAGAGAAATGTTCACCTGGTTGGCGCCAATTAAGTTTCAGCACGTATCCTGCATGTATGCGAAAAGTTTTCGCACCAAATGAAGCGAGGGTCAAGCGAAACGGCGGTGGCCATGGCCACGGCCAACTAAACTGTGACGCCTCAGGCCAACGGCCGGGTCATAAGTCGAAAGGTTGAGTCGACATCAGGAAGTTCATTAAATAACTTTTTTTTTCTTTCGCACTTTGTTAACGATGTGTGAGCCGCCGTTAAACACTCTTGTCGGCGCATTTAACAAACTGAAGCCTATTTAAGCCAGTTGCTTTGTCCTCGAATTATTTAAACCTTTGGCAACGAAATTGTTATTTAGGAAAATTGCATTGAAACGCGCTTTGATTCTCGCCACAGCATTGTTACGCAAAACAATACAAATTTAATTTCGACTTTGATTGCATTTTGTGATACACTTTTATGGGATATATTGATTTTATTGCATAATTGGTATCGCATTGAAAATTTATAAATATCGTCATTTAGTCATTTAGAGCGACCTAATCGAATAAATATATGTAATAAAGTTAAAATAGTAGCGCATAAATAGCATTCATTATATATTAAAGAGGAAATAATAAGTGCAGTATTATCGAATAAATGACACTAACTTGACATAGGACATATATAGTTTTGTATTTAGGTAATATGATCCACCGATTGGCCTTAACTTATTTTGACTCACATGTGGGTCAGGGTATTAAGTCTTCGACAATCCAAACATAGCTTAGCTTTTTTGTTTTTGATTTAAGCTGGATTAACAGTTCAATATCAAATATTGCAGTTGTTCAGAAATTTCAATTTGCGTTCATTTCACATTGCAAAGAGAATGCTTTTGGCAACTGTTAGTTGCGCGTTGTTTGCGAAAGTTGCAAGCAAATAGGTGCAACAAATTTATCTGCAACGTTCGATATGCGACGATGCATTTAGGGAATAGAAAGCCCCTGCAACGTGTGAGCTGCCATATGAGCTGCAATCCGCATATTTGGGCTGACCGACAGGTTGAGTTAGAGGTGTGGCCAAATTGGGTGAGGCTTCGGCCAGGCTAAAAGCTTTTGGAGCTTGTGGAACCAATAAGGTCTGAGTGCCCATCAAGGCAGACACTCGAGTTTTGGAAACCTTGCTTGGTCAGCTGGCCGTCATTACGAGCTGGCCATAATCAGGGCCGAAGCAAACATCAAGTTGTTGATTGAAAATCAATTGAAAGCAATGACGATGCACTTAACCACGGCTGCTTTATGAGCGTGTCTAATGCTCCCTGCATCAGCTGGAACTCGATTTTATGAGCCTTGGCCGGCAAGTCCCAGCCGATGGTTGTTGTTGCAACAAGGACCGAACATATTGCATTTTATGTTGCCGCTTGTAATTCCGCATGTTTTACAATGCAGAAACACACAACTTTGTTGTACGCATTAGTTTCGAAATTTGTTATGCAACATGAAGAAAAAGTGCATGCAAATATTTGCACTTCTGTCGGGGGTGGAGAGGGTGGAGAGCAGAGAGAGGGGCGTAGATCCAAGCAACGACCCTCTGGCAACATAAAACTTGCACAGATGACATTTTATGCAAATATATTCAAAATTAGTTTTCCTTTCGGTATTTTTATATCTTATTTTATTTTAATTTTTTTTTTTCGGAGAAAAATAAGCGCAAACAAACCCATCACATTGTGAACCGAGTCCGGCTGACGGCACTTGTTTTGATTGCGCAAAAGTTGTCAGCAAAAACAAAACACAAAAAAGTTAAAACAAAAACCACATACGAATAATATTTAAAACAAATATTGTAAGATAAACTTTAAAGAACTATTTTTGGTAATTGCTTAAATATTGCGAATGCCAAGACAACAATAAAATTGCCTCAAGCAATTGCGAAAGGTAAATCGCATATTCAGTTACTGCACCGTTAACACTTTTGCAATAATTAGTGTAACTGTTCTTTTGTTTCAACCTAAATTTCCTAAGGTCTAATAACTGCTCATCCTACATATCTGACAATGGCATATAATTATGCTTTTGCGTTTTGTTCCCAAATGCAGTTCACATGTCGTTTTATCCTCAAGCACCAGGTTGTTTGAAGGCTTTCTCAACTGTTTATGACATGAATGTTGTAGTTGGAGATACCCTGCATGCAGCACGAAAAGCTGACTTCTGTATTTTATTTATAAGACATGTTTTTTATACAAATGCAATAATGTTATATATAGCACAAGAGAAGTAACTTAATTTAATAAATTAATATACATTACAAAAAATAATTTTTTTTAAATTATTTGTGAGAGGGTATTTAAACAGCTAACTTGGCTTCAGCATAGCTATACAATATTCTAATTAAGTCAGTGGGTCTTGGTATAAAACAGTCGCTGCGAAAAGAAAATGGCACAGCGGCCACGATGAAAACCACCAAGGGCAGAATGGCGGTCCATCGGACGGACCGGCGGACGCAGGAAACGCAACGCAACTGTTCATAACTGGCGCAGATTTCATAGCTTTGAGGCCAGCTCAGCTTCCACTTCCACTTCCAGGTCCATGTTTTGACGTTTGCCTTCCTGCTGCACTGGACACACCGCGCCACGTCTCGTCAGCGCGTGTCCACGTCGCCATCCGCAGCATCCGACAACAGAGCCGACAGGGCGGAGCTTGCTGGCCGCGGAGCACACGGCGGTTTTTGTGCCGCGCCGCCTTTGTTCGGCTCCCTTTGACTTTGTTTTGCTTTGTTATATTATCCGGGCAGCTAATTAAAAATTTTTCAAGTGTAATATGTAGGCAAATTCGCAGCGCTTTTCTGACTGTCCCGGCAAAAAAAAGTAAGTCGGAGCATTTTACCTGGTCATAACGCTTCGTGTTTTTGCCCCGGCATCTGAACATAAATTTTTGGGCAGCATTAAACGCATTAATGTTTAGAAAGGGCCTTTTATGATTGTGCACCCGGCCACGAATCGTTCGGGCTATATTTTATTTTTTGACCTTGTGCCGCTCGAGACAACCGAATTCGGCACAATTAGCTGCACAACTCCGCCTTAAGATTAATGGCACTTTTTGGCAGAGTCCTTTGAGTTGATGCCGCCTTATTGACTATCGCCCTACACTCGTTCCCACACCAGCCGAGACGTTGGTGTCAATAAAACGCTTGTTGTTGCGTAAATAAAAATAATAAATGATGTCGTTGGCCCCGTCAAAAGTTCCACAGAGAAAAGACAAGTAATTAGGCGCATAAATTTTATGACAACTGACAATGACAAACTTCTAACTCAGTCTTTAATACGAAATATCGCGTTAAGGGTCAACATTGAAACCTTACGAAAATATTCGCAGGAGACTTTTAAGCATAATGTTCACCAGAAGAGTTCTATATAGTTATACCAGAAGAATTAAAAGGGTATTGATTGCCTTCTAGATCTTTTAAAATGGCATATTTAACAATACATTATCAATATTTACAATAGATTACAATTTTAAAATCATTTCTAAGAGATCTTATTTCAGAATTAAACTTTCTCATTCTAAGAAAATTATTTATTTTAATTTTGGTGCATGAATTTTCACATTCTTGAATTTAAACAAACCATTTTTGATTCCACAAAGTTGTATACTTTGTTCATGAATACGTCAAATTTGTCAAACAATATTCCAATGCTAACCAGCGAAGCAGCCTCAAGTTGACTTGTTCACGCATATCTGGGATTGTTTGCCTAGCTAGTTCCTTGCCCGGCTAAGCAGCAAATTTGTTATGTTGTGTGCTTCGAAGCGCATGCGACATGCACATGCAGGCAGTGTTGGCCAGTTTTGATACATCCGTTGTTTCCTTGTATCCCATTGGCCCGATTGTCCTCTGCTGCTCAACGGAGGTCGTCAAGTGTCAATTGAACGCACGTGCTGCCCGCGTTGCCTTGGGCTAATTGCCAGGGTAATGGTTAGGCTGCGGGGCGGAAAATCAGAAAGCCTGAAAGCAGGGCTATGTCAAGAGATTAAAACTTTGCCTATAAATGGTAAGGGTCGCGATGTTATCGCTCCCAAAAAAGTTGGCCATTAATTCGATTTTGTTGCGCATTTAAGTTCAATTGATTGTTGTTTCAGCTAAAGGCTGGAAACCCAGTCGCTGGGAAAATTGTGAAGCTTTTGTTGCTGCCGATAATTTTCTCTAATTTTTTGCGTTGCGCATGCACATAAACCGCACTGCCAGCTGAGTGCAAAAGGGGGGTGGGGCAGGGAGAGGAGGTGGGCGTAAATAATTGCCGCTGACAGGTTGATAAATGAGTTTTCAGCCAAGTTAATGAAACTAAAACACGGCACATGAGCTGCTGCCTGCCAAGCCCTGCCCTGCCTGCCAGCCTGGCTGTCCAATGCTGTGCTCTTCTGGTTGTAACGCGCTTTCAAATTAAGATAATGCATCGAGCGGCGCCACAGTGCGTATGAGTAACGCAATTTCCGCCCCTGTTCTACGCGTCGGGATAACAGCGTAAGCGCAGGACTCCCCGTGGCATACGGTAAGCTTTTAGCAACAATTTTCGCGGTAATGCGAATGATAAGCGGACATAAAATATTCGCTGCCATTAGCAAGTTGCATTTACAAATTTTTCAACAGAACCCGCGCACTGCAAAATGTTCTGTTTGGCTGCTTCGGGCTGCGCACCCAGCAGCTGTTCTCGCTCCCAGTTGAAACTCCAGGTCGTGTAACGGACAGGTCGTGTAGGTATCTTCCTTTTAAATTTAATGAGATACAAAGGCTTGATCGTTTTGACACGCCCCTTAAGTAATCTGCTTAAACCAGCTTTAAATAATTTTTTATAATGAAGAATACGTTAACAATTAATAGAAGAGAAAAGGCCCAAGCACACTGCCTTGCGGGGCTCCGGATTCAGTGTGGACAGCTCCGCTTTTACTTTGCCCCTGAAAGGACGGCAATCCAAGTTGGTAAACTAATGGGAAGGAAGTCTATGTTTTAGTTTTGCGAGCAGAAGCAGGTGTAATAGACGATCAAATTTTTGCCTGATGTCGATAAAACCTGACACGCAGTTTTAGTTTTAAACTTGAGGAGAAAAAATAGATTTTATTGATTTACTAAGCCGGCAGTGAGAATATCTAAAAAATCTTTACATTATTATTATCTTTATGATATATTTATTATTATTATTATAGTTATTAAGTTTCAAGTATCTAGCTTCATTTATGTTCAATGCACAAACCCAATATACTCTCTTTTGCTGCGTGAACGAGTATAAAAACATACTTGCGTAGAGCGCTCGATTTATGGGGCTTCTATGCGCTGGCCTCATTTGCGGCCACGCCCAGTTTTGAGTTGCAGCTTACGAGCGTCCACAAATCCGATTTCATTATGCAAAACGTGCGGAGAATTAAAATTAGATTTAGCCCGGCGGCAACTTCAATGACGATGTTGCATTTAGACGGAAAGACGAAGGTGCTATTAGCGGCCGGCATATGCGTGCGGCAACTGGAAAGAGGCATGCAACATACACGCACACGCATACATATGCACAAACATGCATGAGTATAAATTTAATGCATGTGAATTTGAGAGATTTGCGCATTATCTATGCAGTCAGACTGGGAAATGCCGATGTGGCGTATGCGCAATTTGATGCTGCTTGGCGCTCTAACTGCTTATTTGTATGTGTGTGTGTATGTGTGTGTGTATTTGGATTGCGTGTGCTACTGATTGACTTTGCAAACTCAAAACATGTGTGTGTGTGTGTGTGTGTGTGTGTGTGGGCCCAACTTCCATAGGCAGTTAATATAATCAGCGCTTGACAAGCAATCTTCTGTCAGAGATTGAGGCTGAGGGCCCGCCATGTTGTTGCTCTTTCAGTTGCTTAGTCTTTCCGGCATTTGTCACTTGACTATGAACCAGTGTGTGTGTGTGTGTGTGTGTGTGTGCGTGTGTGTTCGGCAGATATGTTGCCGCCGTTGTAGCTCGCTGCTTGTTTGTCAGACGTCGGCCCTTTTCAGATTTATTATGTTGATGTCGCCTTGCTGTACGTAATTTGAAATTATGCGCGGCAGCAGCAGGGCGTATGCTGAACGTAATCAAATAACTCGAATAACTCATACGCAGCGTGTTCAAGCTGCATGCTTGGAAGCGCAGCTCATAAAATACTTCCAGGCGAGCTGAGTGTGCGCTCAGCTTTTCATTATCATAATAATTTCTAGCTGATTTCATTGCTAGCAGCAATAACAACAACAACAAATAGCGCAACAACCGGTTCGGTTGCACGATTGAAACGCTCAAGTTGGCTTTTCAATTATGTGCCCAAGCTACGTGACTATAGCGCATAATATTCGCTATAATATCTGGTATACATACCTTTAAGGATATAAGTTTTTATATTGTATTGCAGACCCGCACGCCTTTTGATGCCTCTATTTGGGCGTTTATTGGTACAGTTGAGGCGCAACTTTAACAGGCCGCAAATCGTGAGAGGTATTTAAAAGGTGAGCCTGCCAGCATTTACCGTGAAAACAAAGCCAGCTATGTGGGTTGAAATAAAAAATGTAAACAAAAGGCCACACGGCACACATGGGCATCGTTGGCATGGCCAACATTTGTAGCAAACACACACACCCCAACCATGGGTTAAAATGTAAAGGGTGCAACAGCGAAATGAAAAACGTGAAAAGTGCTGCAACAAATGGGTTCGGGTTGAGTTTTTTGGGGTTTATGTTTAGGGCATTGGGACAAACCAAAAAATTCAAACACACAAACGTGGGTGCAAGCAAAACAAACACACGCGTGAAACGCGTGGTAAACGAAACATAAAAACAGCGCAAAGAGATAATTTCCCTGTGAGTGAATTTCCCCGTCAAAATGGAACGTGCCGAATAGCGTACAACACGACGATGACGACGACGACGACGATGCCCAGCCGAAGGCAGCAGCAGAGGCTGTGTGTGTGAAAGACAATTTTGGTAGTAAATGCTTGGGCCATTCAGTTAAGATGTGCAATTCCAGCGGTGCGAACGTGTCGCGGGCACGTCAGCTGGCCAAGTAGCCAAGTAGCCAAGATAACAGCCATTTAGCCAAAAGTAGCAACTAGCAAGCGAGTCAAGCGATGCCCACGCCCGATTGAGTGTATTCCGTGAGGCGCGCGCGTCCAGCAAACCAAATTTTTATTGTAAATAAACAATTCGCCGCACGAACAGAAGATACATTTCATTAACATTTACATAAATCTTGCCAAACTATTCGATTCAAACTGTTGATCAAGTGAGCACAAAAAGAAGTGATGCGGCATCAGTGACGCGGTTAGCGGCAAGTGGACGCAATGTGAATGCGTATATTGCAGTTCGAGGCAGATCGATGAGATCGAGATCGAGATATCGAGCGTGGGGATCTTGTGCCGACCAGGCGATGAATCCCTATTGTATATAGTCAACATTAGCGATCAGTCTTTTTCTATTCGTATTCGTATAATCTGCGTGTGATTCTCTTTCTGTATATGTATATATAGATCGGTGTCGATATTCGTATGTGCATGTGTTTTATTCAGTAAACCAAAAAATGGAAATCAAAATAATTAATCACATAAAATAATATAAAAATATTTAATCAAAAAACGAGCGCGCGCGTTTTTCGCACTCGCGTTTTAAAACGCGTTGCCAAAGAGGCGCAAAGCACATATAGAAAAACACAAGTTTCGGTGCAAAACGGGTAAAACATAATCGAATTATTGCCAATCGCAACACTATGCTAGGCATTAGATAAATTATTAGATTTAATTGGGTGTTAGAGCAAAATACTGAACGCAATTAAAACGCGCGCAAAGGAATGCAAAATTGCCGGCCGCATTTCGAAATTTAATTATAAATACTCATAAATACACACACATATATAAATATCCAAGCGGAGCGGAGCATGGGACCAAACAGACGCTAGACAGAGATAGAAGCAGCAACAACCTCACCAACAACAACAGCAACAATAACAACATGGACTACGGCAAAGGGGATGCGAGCCTCAATACGGGCAACATCAGCACCGATGATTTTCTAGCGGTATTCACAAGCGGCGTTCATGCAACAGCAGCAACAGCGACATCATCGCCGCTATCCGCTAACGGAAGTTCCACCGCCGCACTCAATCCACCGCTGGTGACCATCGATGGGCAGGTGCAGCTACCGAATCTGCTGGAGCTGCCGCCGCCGGTGAATGACACAATCTATTTGCTGAACGGCAGCTTCTACAACAGCAGCCTGCAGCTGGCGGGCAGCTACTACAATCAGACGTCGGGCAATCTGAGCGGCGGCCTGGGCCTGCTGGGCAACAACAGCAATGCGACGGAACTGCACTGGGATGGTCGGTATCCGAGCGGGTATACGCTGACGCACATTGTGATCGCCTCGATCATTGTGACCATACTGATGATCATCATTGTGGTGGGCAATATGCTGGTGATCATTGCCATTGCCACTGAGAAATCGCTGAAGAACATTCAGAACTGGTTCATTGCCTCGCTGGCGGTGGCCGATTTCTTTTTGGGCCTCATCATAATGCCCTTCTCGCTGGCCAACGAGCTGATGGGCTATTGGATCTTCGGCAGCTGGTGGTGCGACATACACTCGGCCATGGACGTGCTGCTCTGCACAGCATCCATAATGAATCTGTGCCTCATCTCGCTGGATCGCTACTGGAGCATCACCAAGGCCGTTGACTATCTGAAGTCGCGGACACCCGCCCGCGCCGCCGTCATGATCACGGCGGTGTGGATTATGTCGGCGCTGATATGCATACCGCCGCTGCTCGGCTGGAAGGTCAAGATGCCCGAGGGTCCGCTGCCAAAGTGCGAGGTAAGTGTTGCACTCGTGAAACGTGAAATTGACGCCAATTGCCGACAATTGAAGGCGGGCCAGACGCCAATTTGCGTATTTGCAAACAATAAAACGGAATACACACACACACACACACACTCGTGGCCAACCCCTATGCAAATTTATCGTCTTCAATTCCGGGCTGCCTACTACGTGGCCGTGGCAAGCACAATTGTCGGCTCATTTTGATGCGCATTGTTATTAGATTCCCTAGTCATGCGGCAACTAAGACCACAAATATTTATGCATATGAGTTTAACTGTCAGCCACATGTGTGTGTGTGTGTGTGTATGGTGTGTGTGTCTGCTTCTAATTTGCTGCCCGCCCACTGAATCACATGGTAGGCTCGCTTCAAGCCAGTCCCGAAAACTAGGCAATAACCCATCAAGATATGCGTGTTATCATGCGGGTCCCTGTCTCTGCGAGTCGTTGTCTCAAAGTAAATGCTTGCATACATTTACATTTTTTCGGTGCCGCACACACACACAAACACACACAAACACACACACACACAAGCACACACATCACTGCTCTCATACTTGGCCACAATATGAATGTGTTGCGCCCTTTTCGTAACAAGCTAGCTTTAAAACTCACAAGAGAGAGAGAGAGCGAGAGAGAGAGAGAGCGAGATTCCTTGACAGCGGCAACAAGGGCAACGAGCCACAAGGCAAATTTTCCCGACTTTGCATTGGGGCTGCTCAGTTTTCAAATAGCTTTAAATTTTGCCACAAAAGATGACTGTCTGAGTTTGCTTCTTTGTGGCGTTTGCGTGGAACTTGGGACCAGGTCAAGCACACACAGCTGAGCTGCAGGGCGCATTCAATCAATGTGCCAGTCAATGATTGACTGGCGGGCCCTGAACGCTCTGACTTGCGTTATGTGGCCACTGTGCAAAAATCAAAAAAAGAAAAGAAAACATGTGAGATTGCTCTAGTCGAGACTGCCCGACTAAGAGATATCCTAAACCCAACATTTCACACGGCACTTTATGAATATTGTACTGGAAAAAAAACAATTAATATTTAATTAATGAAACTAAAATAAATAAATAAAAACTCCGTACCGTCTTTCCTTACTCCCGGCTCGAGTCTTTAGCTTCAGCTACAGAACGTGGAACGGGTGCACCAGACTATCCCATAGTTTCCCCATAATAAAATATAAATTAATCATCGCAAAGATAATGTACAAAAAAAACCGTAAAAAAATTCTTAAACACAATAAGTATTACACTATTACTTTCAACGAAAAAAGAAAAAATTTAAGCACTGTCCCTACGCTGCCTCGAACCTCAAACACTTCGGCTTCAGCTACAAAACTCTTAACGATTGCACCACTCAAACATTTTATTTAAATGTGATAAAATTAAAGATAACCATTGCAAACAAATAAAATAAAATTCCAATAAAAAACGAACGCAAAATTCTGCAGTGTATAACCATGAACAACACAGAAATTCCATTGCGCTTCAGCCAATCAGATGCACTACCAAAGACAATATAAACAAGTGTTTATATTGTCTTTGGCACTACGGAAACTAGTGTCTTGATTTTTTCGTAAACCAAAAGTATGATCGTTATGAAATTTACAGAAAACCATAGTACCCTTTTTAACAATTTTCAATGGGTATAAAAAGTAAATACAAAAAAAACAAGCACGCTGCTCACGCACATTATTATTATTTTAGAAAAATATCAAGTGGGCTTGGCTGAAATTTAATTCTTTTAAATTCCCTTATCCGCTCAAAGATATATGGATTTTTATGTTTGTTTACCAAATTTAGTGTATCTATTTTTAAACCTGACCGAGATACCTAGAATAGAAGTGGAGACAGCAAGACGGACATTGTACAAGCCCAATACTCCGTTTAAAGGAATATACAAATATCAGTTTTAAACTTTACGCAAAACCCCTTTTGCAACAGGTCTTAAACGCCAAGCAACCTCAGGTGCTTTAAATAAAATTAATTTACATTTGGGCAGCCATACACACTCCCACACACACACACACCCACACACGCATGCATCCCCACTCATTTGTATGCTGGCCCATGTGGAGATAAATCGCTGAAAAATATTTATTGCAATACATAATAAATACACCGCGGGCGCCAGTTACACAACAAAAATTGCAAACATCCCGTATCGTAACATCTACAGGAATTTGATTAATTTTTTATTCGCTTGCCCTCACGCTTTAAGAAACAAAGTAAAAACAAAAAACAATATATAAATCTACAGAAATTATAATAAAATAAAATGAAGAAGCAAATATGAGAAAAACAAAAATAAAAGAAATAGATGGAAACGATTACGTAAGTTTGGCCACTCAAATTAACCTTGAGACAATAAAACCAACTCATTTGACTGGACAAGACGGCTTCGGTCGGTGCCGAGTCCGGTCTGTTATTTACGGTACGGGTACAAGAGTTGGGCTCCAGGCTCCGCCGGCAAATGCGACACATTAATCAAGACTAAGTGGCCAGGATAACGTGCAGCCAACTGCTGGCTGGTAGGTCAGTTGGCCAACCAGTTTTATTTATTTCCCCCACTGCCAGAAGTTCTTTAAATTTAAGTCTTGCAGCAAAATGACCGTACATCGATTTAAAATAGTGTTCATATAACAATGAAAGTGGTGAAAAACAACCGAAAATTGTTTTCCATATATATATATGACCCAATTTAAAGCAAGCTATAAATAAACAACATTGGCTGCAAATATGAATATTAAGTTTGTTTTGAGTTTATTTTAAGGAGATCGAAAAATTATCTGCGATGGGGTATTGCATATTGTCTATCCCTTTTCAGCTATTAGTATTTTATTTGATTTTTTTTATTGCTACAAACAAAAAGTTACCGAATGCGCAATACCCTGTTCCGTGAATCATTTAAAGTAATTATAGATATAAAAGGAAAGACAAACAAAATTTATATAGTACATTTTTAAATGTATGGCAATTGGTTTAATATGAAGATTATCAAAAACGTAATATATCACATTTAATTAAATTATCTTTAAGGTTTTCGAAGACCAAAAGGAAAGGCTCTAATTAACTGGGAAATATGCATGCCTATTTTTATGTAAAACTCGAGATTGCTTATTTAAGTGCAGATTTTTTGACTAAACAATAGAAAATATTTTTATTTTCAAAGTGTAAAGCCAACGAAATATATAATTGACCTGCTTACCCATCGATAGCTATTTTTCACCCGTCTCAACGCTTTCTTATATTTCAAAGTATAATACCCACAAGCCTGACATGACCAGAGAAGAGCAATTAGTTATTAAAGCCCCTAATAAATGGCCTTCAAGCCAACCGCAAAACCAATCAGCTAGCCAACAACCCGAAGTTCCACCACCCAACACCCCACTGCACCTGGGCTCAATACCCAATTCCAGGAGTTATGCTCCAGCTCTGAGATGGTTTCTTGCGCCCCATCATTAAAAATACCGCCCAATGTAAAACCAAACAAAAGCGTCGCCATTTACAAAGGCAACGCCTCCAGGCGATGGTCCCGTGTGGAGGTCGCAAATTTAAGGCTCCAATTTGCAAGCGAATCGAAAAGCACACAGGCAACTACAAATACAAACACACACACAGTCACACACACACACACACACACACACACACACTAGTATGAGCTGGCTGAACATTTTAATTATGACACCATGTTGACATGTTTAAAATTGTTGTGCGCTGTCGGCGGCGACGGCGACGGCGACGTTGTTGTCGTTGACATTCGCAGCACATTGAACCACAACACAAGCCGCAAAGAACAGCACAAAACACAGCGGGAGTTGGGGAGAGAAAGAGAGAGAGAGAGAGAGAGAACAAGGGAGCCACGCCCTGATTTGACACTTGCCTGTCGCATTTAATTAATAAAATCACATTTTAGAGAATTATGTCGATGATTTTGGCTGCCAGCTCGCCTCCAGCTGACAAACTATTTTCATATCCCTGTCACAACAAACGGCTTTGTTTGTGTGAGTATGTGTGTGTGTGTGGCTTTGTGTAAACATTACGACGGACGCATTTAATTGGAAGCAGGCAGCTGATGAGGCAACTGTTGAAAGTTTTCACTCCCCAATAGCGGCTGCCGCTGATTAAAGCAAAGTTCCTGCCTTTATGCGGCATTTGCCTAATGAGGTGTTGGTAATTACGCATGTGTCGCTCTGTCAGCGTGTGTGCGTGCGTGTGTGTATGTGTGTGTGTATGTGTGTGTGTATGTGTGTGACCCGTTGCGGTGACTGTGTTATTTTTGACTGTCGCCTAATGAATCCCGCGGTGCTCGTGGCACGTAAATCAGTTGCCATTGTTCGTCAGCTGGCTAATGATTTCAATTTGGCCCGGGGCAATTTAACGAATTCAATGCTCATAGAATTGCGCTTAAGTACATAATTAAGTGCATTATGCGAACAAAATGCAAACAAAACCGAATATTCTTAAGCAGCTCCTTTTCCAGTTGATGACCACTCCTTTGTGGCAGTCACCGCAGGGCCACCCAAGCAGCCCACGCACAAAAGGACCCTGATTATTGTAATCCGTTAAGAAGCACACACACATACACTCAAGCACAGACAAAGGCACTTTATTGGAATATTAATCGAATATTATATAGCATTTTTGCGGTAAAGAAACACACAGAATGAACGAAAAGGAAAATTACAGCGAATGGCAAAAAACGGCTCTTTAAATTTTACTCGGCATACGTTCAAGTAAATCGGACGGCGGTTTTGTCAACTACAACAAAAATATGCCTGGCAGTAGTTGTTGTGAGACCCAAAGTATGGCCAAAGCAACGTTGCGTATGTGTAATGCGACGATGTGAATACACACACACACACACACACGCACACACGCACACACAGTAATGACTTAAGTCATTGCCAAAGTAGCTCATTAGCGTCAGCTTTGCCCGGCTTGGGTACTTTAAAAAAAGCAACAATGCGAGAAAAAACAACCAAGTGGTAAGCAAGCCCACTAGACCAGTGAGAGAGCGAGCGAGCAGCGGTCCTTACTCGTTGGCCAGCGGCAGCGGCAGCTGCAAAATCTTTAAGTTAACATTCAGCTGCTGCCGCGCCCGAGGGCCTGAGCAGAAAATATCAAAAATGGACCGGGCACACTTTTGATATTTTCTCATTATTTTCCTTACTACGTGTGAGTGGCATTCGAGTCTTTGCGTAAGTATGTGTTCGTGTGTGTGTGTGTGTATGTTTGTAATTTTGGCTTAGGTCTTTGTTACATTTCATGCACTTGACTGGCTTTTCCTTAAGTCTGTCCTCGTTGTTATTGTTACTACACTTTAACATGCTATCAAACTACGCCTGTGTGTGTGTGTTTTTGGTGTAACTGTGTTTGGATAGCCTTTTTGCCTTATTCTAAATATTTTTCTTAAGATTTTTGGTAGCAAAGCCTCTACAAAATAAGGACACACAGCTGGGGTCTTGCCTAGCATAAAAGGATACACTAGGCAGCATTTACTTTGGCCATTACCGACTGTGGCAGCTCTTAAGATCATAATCAATGGCATTTATTTTCAATCACATTGTTGGTGGGGGGACTTAAAGTAAACGCATTGAGCTGCGTTATTACATCCTTGATTTGTTTATAACAGGAAATTGTTAAAGAATATATGAAAAGCTATATGGGAGCGGGCAATGAAGAGCGCGAAAATCAACAAAATCAAATAATACGCATACGCCGCGCTGTCCCGCTGCCAAACATCCTCCGTTGCCACGCCTTTAACCGTTACCTCATCCGCTTAAATCGTTTGCTAATTTCCGCTTTCGCCGCGGGTTTTGCTACAGATATGCAGCAGTATGGCAAAAGGGGGCCCAAACAGCAACTGGCGGCAAGAAGGAAACATATTTTAAATGTCCGTTCAGCGCTCGAAACACCCCACACAGCAGAGCACACCCTATACACACACACACATCCCACACACATATTTGAGGCACATGCTTTGGCGCATTTAATGCGTGGCATAGGCAAATATTGACATTTGGGCTTATGGAGCACGCACCACTAACTGACGCCAGCCATTTTGGGCAGGCGTCGAGTCGAGCAATCCGCCTGCTTAAATTAAATTACTGAGCAATTCTTTCCGGCTGCTTTTGGCCCTTTATTGCCACTGTATGGCATTGTTCTGCTGAGTGCCCCACGTGGCATTCGTTCGTTTGAAGTGTAGTGTGTACAATTTGTGGTTGTCCCCCGTCTTCCATCTTCCGCCAGTCGACGTCACAACTTAAACTTCATTTGTAGTCCCCTTGTCCTGCTGCTTTTGGCAGTTGTGTCGCGCCAGTTGCGCATTTCACCAATGGCTTCTCTTCATTTTTTTCTCGTTGGGGTGCGCTTCCCTACTTCCTCAATTTGATTAAAATAAAGCAAAGTTTTTAAGCTTGGATTAGTGTCAGAATTTGTTGGGGCACCATAGTCAGACAATTGTTTGGCTTTTCCTGGCACAAGGAGGGAAGCCGAATTCTAGCCAGCAGCTTAGCGTGTATGCTTTTTAATATCCTCTGTAGATTCTTAAGAGATTCGCCAAGTTAAAGTCTCGCGTTTATTGCTTATAGAATTTGCATTGCATGCCCCATGGCAGTCTGAAAAGTTTTTTATTGCATTCCTTAAACTGCTGCAGCCCCGCAGGAAAATTCCATTCCTACTCATCCCCACCCCATTTCATTCATATAGCCTTGAGCCGTGGTACACAGACAAGACGCCAAGTCTTCCAGATAGTTACTCATTATACCCTAGCAATGATAATTTCCATTAAAGGTATGTTAATGAAACTCGATTAAAAATTCTTACACAATTAAATATATTCATGTTGCTTTAAAGAATAGAAAAATGTAGTACGTACTATTAAGAAATTATATTTTATATCATTCGCTAACCTTATAGGCAATTAGAAGGTATTTAGTCTTCGTTTTCGAAGTAATGCAACTCTGTCTCGTTTTTGTATTTTATTTGTTGTTGTTTGTTGTTTTTCTTATCACACAAGGTACTTGTGCTCGGTTGGAAACTTTTCCACCGATACAGCCAGCAAGAAATATATATGTATATATATGCACACACAGGCACACGTGGAATGCAACTTAATACGCGCTGATGTCATCTCGTATCAAGAATAATTCCTTTAGCAAAAGTTTAGCATCACATTTTTTGCTGTCGTAGCAGTAGCCCGATTTCGGAGGCCACGTGCTAAAAGCGCCTTAAAAATTCGCGTGCGTATTAACTTTCACTTGCCGGGCAAAATAAACAAGCTTACGACAACAACAACAACAACAACAGGAAATGCAAGAAAGGCCAATGAAAATTTAAACAGATTTGAAATTTATGAGTTTGCGCTCTCACATTTCGCCTCGTCTACGGCCTAGCTGAGAGTTAGGCAAAGTAAATGAAAGTTGACAAACAAATGCGACAAAATAAAATCAAAGAAAATTTCGCCTAGTCAAAGTCCAACTTAAGGTACCATCAAATACCCTATTCACTTACACATGCATAAGCAAATCTGAGCTGAGGGAAGAAAAAGCTTAAATAATAACGGATGTAACAGTTCACATTTAAAAATAAAAATGTAAAATATAATTTATATTCAACTTTTAATTCTAAGCTTTATAAAAACAAAGCTTTTTATAAATCCAAAGAGGGAATAATTAAAAAAATGTTAAGTGAAACTTAGAAACTCAAAAAAAAAATTGACAATTGAAAATTAAAAAAAAAACCTTAAATAAATTAAACTCGATTTCAACTATATTCTCATTGAATAAAAAAACTTTTCGTCAGCAACTTAACACGAAACTAAATTTAAGGCGATTATTGAGAGTTGCCGAACGGGAGTGTTGAGAAGTTAAATTATTGCAAATTCGCGAAAAGCTTCGTCGGTGGTTGCAACATCAGAAAAACCCACTGGCGCCTAATTGGCAAAACAAACGGAAAATCGCAAGTTAAAGCGGAAATGCGCGCTCCCTTTACTTTATTTACTTCCCCTTTAGTCTCTTGCTAGCTCACTCTGTTCAACTCAAAGAGAGTTAAATAAAACAAATTGCGTATACGCCTGCTGTCGCATTGGTCGCTTGGCATTTGCCTAGCCTTGTGATTTAAGATTCTACGATGGGTTTTTATGGAATGAACTTTAATTTTTTTTATGCAGCATTATTCAATTTGAACAAGGCGCCGGCGCCAGGCAGTAATTTTATTGTGGGCTCTTCTTTGAGCGCCTGCCAGCAATTTGTGGCCAGCCGAGCTGCGCACTGTGAGATCCTCAATTAAAGATGGCTTGTTCTGCTTAATGATGGAATTAAGCACCCAGGCGACCCAACACTCTGCTTCTACTTTAAGCACACACATAGGCAGTCATACAGTCATAATTCTTAAACGAAATTTCCAAAAATTTTCGACATTTATGACAACATTTGCATACATGAACACCATAAATTAACCCCACACGCGGTCCCCATACTCCACCCCAAAAAAAACCAAACACCTATAAACGACAAGCGCCTTATTATTGCTGATGTTGTTGCTGTCGTTTTTGTTGCTGCTGCTGCTGTCATAACAATGTCAAAACTTAAATATTGACAATGCCATCGACATTGACGCCATCGCCGGCATCGACATCGACATCGACATCGACATTGCCGTGCGCTCAGCTTTTATAGCCACGCATAATTTTTCGATATTTTCACTTGTGTCAAAGTCAGAGATTTGGTGAACCCTTTCGCACAACACGGCACGACATGGTGCTTCTTTTTGCTCAGCTTTTATGTGCAAATTGCGCGCAGTAAATAAAAATAAATGAGTATGAAAATTTTTACTCCTATCAGCAATATTTTTTATTTGCCAGCTCGGCATGCCGAGTCAAACCGTTCAGCCCATGGCCGACACACATGCTCCACATACCCTACTTGGCCCACCGTAATAATCGTAATGAATGGCTTATCACGCCAGCTGGCATTGTCAACAATTTTCCATCGGTTGGTGCTTTTGTTAGTTCGATACACCGGGGGGCGGACGGTGCTGTGGACGGGTGGCGTGGGCTCCTGCGTGAAACGCAGGAAATTGTTAATAAATGAATGAGTTATGCAGTCGACGAACTGGAGTCAACGGATCAACGGTTCCGCCAGACGTCGCGTCGGCTCGCACGATTTCACAATCAAATGAAATTTAGCCATAGAACTTAATGCGTTATTCGCCGTAAACGGCGCTCTGTAAGATGTTTATTGATTTACCCCAACCCCTACGCAGCAAATCCACAGGCCAGCTAAAAAGAGTCAGGGACTGTTAGATAATTGCCAGGCGAGAGAGTCGCACACATGGGACCCGTACGCCATATGGAGATTTATAGCCAGTGCTGCAGCCGCTGCTGTGAAATCAAATAACAATTTTGCTTTTCATTAAATTCAACTCAAAAGCTCTGCTTTAAGGCGCGCCAACATCAGCCGGTCAAAATGTACGAGGTCCTTTAAAATGGCGCGGCGCCTGGGCTGCAGCGCTTTGTGACATAAACAAAAACACCTAAAAATACCAAATAAAAGAGAAGATAAAAGTTTCGTTGCCATTATATACTCTTACTTGAGAAATATTAAATGCATCATTGGATTTGCAATAATTTAATGGTAATTAAGCAAATCAATAAAATTAATTAGCTAATGTGTAAAAAGCACTACCTATTTGCGGTGTATTAAGGTTCATTTAAAGCGAAGAATATTTAAGTAAGGCGTGTGTTCGAAAAATTACGTAAATAAGCTAATTAATATAAAAAGCGGATGAAAAGAATCTGATGTGAGAACTTACTTAGGCAGCATTAATGTGAGGATTAACGCACCTGTTTTGAAATTCAAGTAAACGTTAAAGGATTAGATATTACAATGAATGAGAAAAAAAGGATTAATAGATTGCAATGAATGGGAAAATATTAAGCAACGTTGCTCTATTTGGGAGCACCCGACTCGGAGATGCCCTAAACCCATTTGTGCTTTTATACATCTACTGTAATTTCAGAAATTTTCATTACTTAACCAAGAAGCAAGTCTGTATTATTTGAATTTGCTTTCTTTTTTTATTTTGGAAAAAGTATCAAAATACAAAAAATTTACTGAAATATTTACTTTTTTATTAGTCTTGTAAATATAATAATTAAATCAATAAATCGCTAAATATCGATAAAATGATAACGGGGAGGATAATCGATTTGAATCAAACTTAACCTGCCGAAATTAATAAGTCGAAGTTTATACAGACGTACAGGCGAGCATGGCTATAGTGACTGGCTAGCAATACTGACCAATATTTTTTATACTTAATGGGGATCCCTCTGCTTGTCACATTCATTTGCAGAAAACTATTTTACTCAAAGGCTTTAAAAACAATAATAAAACATAACATATGTGAACAAGAAAAAGTTTATAAATTAAAGTTAAACTTTTCTGTTTTTTAAGAAATTTCTCGAAATAGCCAAACATCTACAAATTATTTATATTTTGAAATATACCAATACATACAACATAAAACTAGTATAGTACATAGGACAAGTTCCCTAAAGTTCTAAATATTTAATGTAAACAAGCACAGCAAATGATGTCATTTTATTTTGATAACATTGATTATGTTTGTTTAATGTAATTTTGTTGAACATATTCTTTTGTGAAATATTTTGTTTCAAGAGTATTGAAGGTTCTTTGTGTGTTGGGTTTCTTTGTTTTTGCGCTGTTCGCAGGCGGCATAATCCATTTTAAATAAAATTCCAAATGAACAGACACAATGAAGGCAGCCAAAACCTGCGCCATCCTTTGTTGTTATTGCTGTTTTTGTTGTTGTTTTTGCTGATGTTGTTGTGACGGTTGTTGCCTTTTTTTCTGCCGGATCGGCGAGGCAAACACACTTAAAACATGAGCACGAAAAACATTTACATAAAATCGTCTTAACGCATTTGCCGCCTCATCGTCATCGTCGTCTTCTTGGTTTGCTTTCAGCACGGCCCTGACCGAGGAGGGCAGGATTAGGGGCAGGGGCCGGCGTTGCAGAGGGACTGGCTGCGCCTTTGGGCCAAATAAATTACATGAAGTGTCGTTGGTCCCGTTCTGTGGGCCATTTCATCGCAATTTAATATGCCCTCACAAAAAAGGCAAACGACAACTCCCGTATAGACAAACTCTATGGGCGTGGTCGAGGTTAGGACTGTGGCTGAACCAGCCCGGGCCGACCGCAGTATAAGTTTAGTTACGAACAGCTCTTTTGACTGATTGCGAACTAATTGTATTTGCTGCTGATTCACTCAATGCAGTGATAACTTTTAATTTACATTTCAGTCGACTAACTAAATCCAGCTTTAAATGAGAGCTTAATTAAAATACGCAAGTAGAAAGAAGATGCGGCGTTTGGGGGAATGTAATCGGTTACATGTGTGCCACTTAATTAAATTTCATTTTCAAATGCATTGCGTAAATATATTTGGTTTGTAGTTTTAATTTGTTATGCAAGGGGAAAACTTTCAAATTAGATTTGCCGGCAGTTGCGCAACTGTAAATTGGCAGTTGGTTTGTGCTTGGGGACTCAATTGTACCCAGACCATGTTTAATGCTCGAGAGAAATCAAAAAAGTGAAAAACTTCGAATTAAATGGACAAGAAAGCGCAGAGACTGGGCGAATGTGGCTCTGTTGTATTATTGCGTGAATGGCTGACAAAACCTCCATTTAGCACATGAGCTCAACTTGTGAACACAAACAGCATGGAATAAAACAGACCAGATTTATGCATTTCCTTCAACTCATTCATAGCTGGTAATTATGTAAAAGTTTTTTGTTGTTTCAGGCGCGGACTTTTTTTTTTTTGCTGGGTACTGGGGTCCGTCCCCAAGGGTCAATTTTAATTACGCTCATTCTGAACCCAAAACGAAATGCAAAATAAAATAAAAGTGAAGTAAAGTAAAGTAAAGTAAAATAAAGTAAAATAAGCAAAGCAAAGCAAAGCGCTTAAAGTTTTTGACAGGCGGCAACGAAGTGAAAATTGCTGCCGCATAATTGAAAGCGTCGCTGAGCTGAAAGCCACGCAAATAAAAATGGGTTCTTCGCTTGGCATTTGGGTGCATAATTAAAAATACATTGACATTTAATGGCACGTCGTGTTATAAATATTCAATTTTGTTCTTGTTGTTGTTTTTTTTATATTATTGTTGTTGTTGCTGTATTCGTTTTCATTCTTTATTGTTTGTTCGGCTCAAAGTCATTTTGAAATTCCGCTAGCATATTTGGCCGTTGGGTAAGCCTTTGACGTGCCAGCTCACCTTTCAGCCGGGCTCGCCGAGGGCTGCATACTTTGCGGCGTTTTGTAAATGCCGCGAAACCATTGGCAGCCAACCCGGCGCATACTTAACAATTCATTTGCGAAATTCCTTTTTTATTTTGCATGCCAAAGCCCCTCAACCCAACAACTTGAGCTTCGACGCGTCTTTCAACCGACACACACACACTCCAGCCAGCCTTTATAATCATCAATCATCGTAATTGAAGTACTTCAGCGCACACGTTGCGCATACGAACCATCTTTTGCCTTCTAAGTGACTCATTTTCACAAAAAGGCAGAGCGTGCTGCAATCTACAATGTAATGTTACCATAAAAGCAGCCATCAGATGGGTTGCCACTGCTTTTCATTAGCGCCGCGCTACTCCCACAAATGTCTAGCCTTTATATATTCTTTATCCTCAAATTATAACTACCACATTCACTGTCAATTCGCTTGGCTGTTACATGCGCAGATCCTTGCTACCCGGAAGTGACACTGCTCTTTGAAGATTTCGCAGACATTTTCAACTGCATTAAAACTGAGAGTGGTGCTTTTTTTGTAAAGTGGTTGCTTAAAATCTCGCAGGACTAAGTTGGAAGCGGGATAAATCCATTTTGGCCTCCCGCCCAAATCATATCCTTTTATTCAGGGACAATAAGTGCCCCGCACGAAGGAATTTTTATTTCATTTAGCTTTATGAAATTGGGAAATGCATGGCTGTTATGAAAAGGACAGGCTGTTTTTGTTGTGCGGGAATAAATGTTCAGATATGATTTGATATTATGGCCAGGCACGCCCCAAAGACAAATGGACGGAAATGGTTCAGTCCAGACAGCTGCCATGTAGCTTTAGCGTTTGTTATCCTTTTTATGAATTCGAGCATGCAATGAGGATGCTCGCATTGTAGACCACAATAACAACAATAATAACAAGAGCCAAAAACCGCACAGACAGCTACCCAAAATTAAGTGTTGAACGTCAGTGGAATTTTGATTGCAAATACCCGAAGCAAAAAATCTGATCCGGTGTGCAACTGAGGGCAGATACAAAGATAAAATCAATTTACGTCATCTGTATGTATGTATCTCATACATGAGGCTAAACAAGGACGCTTGAATGATTCAAGGGTTTTTTGGATAGGAAGCGAGGTTTCTGTATAGGATACACCGCACCTAAATGTCGACTAATTTGGCAGCCACGTGTTTTTCATCTGGTAAATCATAAAAGCACAGGCATGAGGCTGCACACACTTGTGAGTAACGGTAAGTGGCCACAAATGGCAGCTGACTTACAATACTTATGCTTAAGAGCATAAAAGAAAAGGCAAAACTAACTACAGTTTGGCAGGGAAATGAAACAGCTACAGTTTAAGTGGTTGGTGCCAGTCCAGATCCGAGTCAGGGAGCCAAAAGCGAGCGGCAGCCGCTGAATAAAGTCGGGTGAGGGGCAGACAAAGGCGAACGTGTAAGCACAGCTGCTGGCCCTGCTCAAGGATAACGGGTGCTGCGTCCCTTTCCCGGACATTTAGCCCCCACACCCATGTGTTGAGATTGTGTGACCGCATTGCCCAGCGTATGGTACACGTCAAGCTCAGTTGCCGATCATAAACTAGCCAGCACACACACACACACACACACACACACACAAGTACGTGCAAGGACGAAATAAATAGGACAACACAAGAAAAGCCAACACCATTGCAAGAGCCTCCACAAATTCCATCCCCCTTTTCGCACTAGCACTTATTCAGCACAAGAGCAACAAATCATTTTTAGTTCCGTTGCCGTCGCGTCGATTTGTCTTTTTCACTGTCTTGCTGACTCTTTTACTCCTTAAGCTACCCATTAAAAGGACCAAAGCGAGAGCTTACGTACGTTATGTTCTTTAAAATTTGCTCAACAAATATATTTATATTAATTATTTTTCTTATCCAAGCAGTTAATGTTCATTCTTTACTCTTAGGGTATTTCATGTTCGTCCATTTCTGACTGTCTCAGTTTCAGTTCTTTCTGTTCGCTATTATTGTCATTGTTCCCATTGTTGTTGCTGCTTTCGTTGTTGTGTTTGTGGTTACCATTCGCGTGCTGTGCATCGGTCTCCCCCATGCTGGCGCACCCCCACACTTCCCCCCTGCCGTCCTCTCCTGTTTCAATTCAGTCCCATGCCGTGTTCGTGTCCGTGTCCGTGTCCCCATCCTGCCATTTTTTTCTGCCTTTTGCATGCGTCGCGCTGCGGTTGGCGTTGCCGTGTCTATTGTGCTAATAGGCAGCACTATCGTATTTTAACAGTTTATACTTGCACATATGTGTGTGCATACACACACACACACATTCATGCACATTTATACATGGCACAAGCTCTTGTTTATCATAGTTGCTATTCTTGCGGTTGTCGCCTATTTATACCCTGTGTGCTACGGTTATATCTAAATATAAATTGTTTGGTTGGATTAATGTTTATCAGAGAAAGTACATAGTATAGTATAGTGTAGTATAGTATAGTATAGTATAGTATAGTATATTTAGGATGAATGCTTTTTTCCCTTTTATGTATATCTATGTTTTTATTCAACTAAATGCTACGATACTTATGTCTATTTGTAATCGAAGCTCTCTCGTTAACATCTTTGTCCCAAGATATAAAAATGATGAGACATAAAATAAAATATCATGTGAATCCTTACATGCCGATAAACAAGTTATAAAAATATCAAGAATATTAAATATGCTTTTCCCGAATATAGCTATAAATTGTTTCAGCAATTATCGATAACTACGAACAATAGTACTTCTACTATTTTTTATAAAATTACAGAAATATTTAATCTAAAGTTAGAAGAAACGTCAACTTTGCATCCAATACAAGAGCTTTGTTGAAGAACTGTCTAAATTGTTTATTGGCCTGTATATAGGGTATCTTTTAGTTCATAGCTCTCAACTAGAGATTATCTATTGGTTGTTTGTACAATTGTGATAGGTGTTTTCATAGAATGTTCTCGCTGATGATTCTTTTCTGTTTTGGCATATTTTTTGGTACTTAAACATCGGACGCAGCTGGCTTGGTCAGGCAGTCCATTAGGAGTGGGCTTATCATTTTTCGGATTGCTTCAATTCTTACCGGCAGATGTGCCCGACCCACCTCAGCTGGGCTCAGTCATCCACTTGTCAGCTTTAACAAGGTTCAAGCTGCGTGCGGTTCGCAGGCTGTTGCTCCACGTGCTGCACGTCATCAAAATGATTGGCATTTTCAAGTGAAGTCTACCTGTCCTTTTTGAAAACATTTCTATACTCGTTCGCGAACTGAAGAGTGTAGATTGGTTTTGTGCAATGTCCATCGATGTCTGTTAAATCGATTAAACAAATTCCCTGCCCGCTCCAAACTCATATATAATAGAATATTTTTCCAATATAATAATAATAATAATTGAGACAGTTTTCGACTGGCTTAAGTTCTTAATCTGCTGTATATGGAAATTACGCAGTCGGTAACGCCCGACTGAAACCTTCCTACTTGATTTTTTATTTTCTTTGCTCATCGATAAAAATACCAAAATGACAGGTTTTATAATTGACGATAAAATGCCATCAACGACGGGTGGCAGCTGCCTGCTCACGTGTTTGCCAGCTGCGCGAGTGACAATAACATGTAACACATAACGGTGCTGAAGGAGTCAATGCGGCAACAGCCGCTGCTGCAGCTTTAAGCTGTCACTTTTCGTTTGGCCAATAAAATTTGCCAAATGGAAACCAGTAAAGTAAAAGAAACACATAAATAGAACTTTAACTTTTATTTTGTGCATCTACATCAAAAGCACTTTTAATAGACAACTGCTTGATGAATGTTGAAGGCAAATCAGTGAGAAATTTTTGATGTTTTCGCATCTTAAGGGTGGCAATGGCGAGTGATAGCACAAACTACCGCATAGATAAGGAGGCGCTCAAGTTTCCGTCAGATATGGGCACATTTGTGTGTATATAGATGCGGAAGTTGCAAGTAACTGAACTTCCCGTTGGGCGCCAGTAAACTGTAATAAACACTAAAAGGCAGCAGCTCGAGGAAGCTGCACATTTAACGTGCCACGCCAGCGCCATTTGACTGACAAATGTGGCCGGCAAACACAGCGTCCAGGAAATGGCTAGGAAATTAAAACAAATATAAAATGCCAGAAACCAGGCGACCAGTGGCCCAACAACAGCAACAACAACCACAGCGAGATGGAGCTCGAGACTTGCGTAGCCAAATGAAAATAAATATGGCGCAAAACTTTGCCCGTAGCGAGCGATGTAACTGACTGAAGTCCGCCGCGGGGCATTTAAATGTGGCAGAGCAGCACTTAAGCAGCAAGCGGCAAGAAATGCGTGTCTGTGCCCCAGTTGGTTGCCATAAAAGTCAACAACTTTCGCTGCCGCATAACAGATAAAGGGCAGCCGAGCAAGTCCCCCAAACCAAAGTTTTCTTCGATTGAGTTACGCGTAATCGTTTCGAGTGCTTAAAAATTAAATTAAAAATTTATTTACTTTAAAAATGGCAGCGTCTATATAGCACTTTCAGCTTATCACTGTTAGACGCAAAACACACCATACACACCCACACACACACAGACACACCCACGCACCAGCTGCGCTGCCAAAGGCCATAATAAACCGCAGAGTGATAAGAAATCGATTTGTCACCAGGACGTGAGACTCAATTGGCGCTTAAGCAAACAAAAGCCAACCCGAACGCAGTCATGAGGGCATAAATCACGCGCTCACATACCAATACACAGCAGCTGAGATACGCACACACACACACACACATACGGACACACACGCACACAGAGGGGTGCAGCTTCAGTGTAATACAAAGGTGCTTGTCCTCTGTCTGGCTGTGCATGTGTGTGTACGTGTGTGTGTGTGTGTGTGTGTGTGTGTGTGTGTGTTTGTGTGTGTGTGTGGCACATTTAAGTTTATTACAGTTACTCCCGCGAGTTGTTTTGAATCAAATCCCCAACAAAATACTCGATGCTTTTGTGCAAAATGTGCGCCACTGAGATTTGGATTTACTTGTAATCATAGAGGCAGACAAAATCACACTCATTTTCACACACACACAGCACACACGCTGGCATTTTTGTGGGCTTTTTAGGGCGTCAAACAGAAATTGAAACAAATTTTTGAGTCATGCCTTACAATGAGCCAAGTAAAGTCCTAGACTAGCGGAAGACCTGATTAACCGACTGCAGAATACTCGTTCAAAAAGTAATAACAGTTTAAAAAATTATAATTAAGATTTTTATTTAAAAAAAGTCGATTTTTGTAATTTATTGACTTTAACTGTAAAACTGTGGGATATATGGATTTGATCGTTTATTTGTTCTTTGAGGGCGAATCAAATAGAATTTTACTTCATGTTTAGAAAATAACCTCAGTAAGTTTTCAAAAAAAGTTTTTGCTGCTTTTACAGAAGGTCATCAGTAATCGGTCTAAGGGACGAACATATAGACGGATATTACACAAAACCAATATACTCTTTTCACGTTACACTACTATAAAAATGTCAATTTATTTTAGGCCTCCGCCTAATGACAATGTTCAAAGTAACGAGATAATGAAGTTGCAGGTGCTTGTGTTGATTTATTTTCGATTTACAAGTAAATCCCTCAGTGAAATATAATTTCCATGTGTTTATTTCTGCAAAATTTGCTCCTGCGATTGAGCGACTCTTTTCAATCCATGCGCAATTGTGACAAACCTATTTGTTTTTTGTATTTCCCTGACTTGTTTCACGTACCTATAAATCGCATCTGACACCTCCCGTTGGAATAATAACAGTGGCTGTCAGACAGGCAGGCAGTTTAAAACATGGTAAAGCCAAATCTTAGTAGCTGTGGCAGCAACAAACGCAGCTCCTTCAAATTATACATTGCTCCCACTTTCCCACTCTCTCCCCTTCTTCCTACCTCTCACTCTCTCTAACTCTCTGCCTCTCTCTCTCTCTCTCTATTTCTATCCCTTTGCTCCCTGGAGATGACAAGCTATTTGCCCTGGCTGCTTCTAACTTTGGCTGCTTTTCACAGTGTATATTCTGCCAAGGGATATTTTGAGCTTACCTTTGATCCTAACATTTGTAATATGAAATTCGGATGAATTTAAACATCTATAATTTATATAATTTTATAAGTTTTATATATTATATACATGTATTTTATATACACCATATAATTTGACTTATAACAAGATAATATTTAAATATTTCTATACAAGAACTTGCTCGTATAATAAAAAAAAGTCAAAAAAGCTTAGTTACACCACTTTATAAATGCTCTAAAAACCTACTATTCAAAAAACACACATGTTAAATATTTATTATTGATATTAATAGAAATTCTGAATTTTTGATGAAGTGCAATTGTTAGATTTTTATTAATTAAAATTTAATAATATAATAATAATATAACGCTTATATCAAGCAATCAACATATGCAGGGTATTAATGTTTATGTTCGTCGTAGTCGTAAGAGCTATGTCTTTGCTGGCTCTGATGCCATTTTTATTGGACTGTGTACTGTTCGCAGTTCTGGTGCTTCTTCTTGTTCGGATTGTTTGTGCTGTTTAAAGTCTCAACGGTAATGTTTTTGCCTCAGCTGCACGTGAAATATTTTCGACAGCCGCAGAGTAAACAAGCGCGCACATTAACTTTCGCTTGTGTGTGTGTGTGTGTGTGTGTGTGTGTGAATTCGCACACACTCTCAATTTAAACGCTTCATTTCACTTTATTACGACTGCGATTTCAATTTAAATTCCATGATTTTCCTCTTGCGTTTCAACGTCTCCTTATTTTAACTTCGCAACGCTTTAGCTTTGGCATTTTCTTTGCGTTTTACATTCGCCGCATAAGAAATGCTCATAAAAATGAATGGATTCTGTTGATTTTAATTTTTAATTTGGGATTTGCGGTCTAGGAAATTTATTTGGCTAAGTTACCCGCTTTGTTGTTTGGGGCTGCCGTCCCAAGACTGTTTCAGCTCTTTCCTTAGTTTGGTTTAAAATGTAATGCGGCCTATTCGGTGGCAACAATCAAATTGATGTAGCGGTCAATCAACAGTAAGCTTTAGATTGAAACAGCGTTTTTTCAATAAAAACTTCTGTACTTTCGGATTATCCTGCCAAATAAGAGAACAAAAAACCAAACTCATTTCATGAGAATCTTTTAATTAACTTTTGTTTACCAAGAGCACAAAAAAATTTTCATTTATTTTAACTCCGTTCCAAAGCTGTGTAGCATCGTTCAGCAAAAACGTTGTATACCCACTATGCGGCCACTGCTATATTGGTGACACTGTGCATGCGCCCCGAATTGTGGGCAACGCTTTTTTTGCGCCACAGCCAAAATCAAAACCAAAACCAAGCTGCGTAGTGCACATTAAAATAGATTGCTGTTTGCTTTCAATTTACTAGCGCGCCATCGCCAACGCCATCCACAGTTCCATCTAAATCTCAATCACAATGACAATCGCAAATTCTGTGTCGCATCAACGCAACCCCACAGTAAATATTTGCCCTTTGGTTATATCCATTCTGTGGCCAACAGCTACTTGGCTGTGTGATGGCTCAGTTATGTGGCTGCAGCTTCAGCTTAGATCGCTGGCAATATATTAACTGCATATTTCAGCGAGCTGCTGTCAAATAACTTCAACTTTCAGCTGCCGTAAATTCCCCCACATCAAAAAGAACAAACAAAAAATCAAATATTATTAATATTAAAGAAGCCCAACCAAGCGCATTGTTCCGCTAAAAGAATGCAAATGCCAGCAACAGAAACTTTTGTGACTTTCGCAGCATGGAAAAAGTTTTATGTAAGCCGCGGTGGCCGCTTGGTAATTTGAACTTTTGTGCACGGAATTTGTTTCATTAGCTTAATGCTAATGGAATTTACCTAGCCTCCCCTAGTTGCGTCAAATTTGTGGTCTCAGCTTGTAAGGTCAGCTATAAAGGTGATGCCCTAATGCACTGACCCCACACTTAAATACTCGTTTTGCATGCATTGGCCTCTCAAACCATCTGATGCAAATGCAACATGCGGCAGGGGCGCAACCAACCACACTGAAGTATTAGCGGTCGCCATTGCTGTTGGCACTGTGGCCATTATCGCAGCGATGACGCGAAAAGACGGCACTTGGGGGCAGCGTGTCTGGAAACAGGACGTGCAGCAGCAGCCTCGATAGACACAGTAGTAAGCGGCAGGCAACAGACGGACGACAGGCGGCTGTTGGCAGACCATAACTAGCTTTTGGTCTGCGTTTTGCGTTCAAGCTAAGTGACAGGAACACGCCACAGTGTTGAGCCGCATCCACTGCAGCTGTGTGGCACTTGCGGTGGGCGGCAAGATGGGCGACATCCTCGACATAGATAAACAAGCGTCTGTTGCTGCCGCACATAACCGCACATATCGCTCATAAACACCGTCATAAAACTAACGCAAACAAACGGCCAAACAAATATGTGATAAAGACTGCAACAACTAAATATATGTCCATAAGCAGGGACACAGCCATTTTCCAGTTTAATGGCCCCATCAGAAATGGGTCTAAGTAAAAACTTTGTTCGCACGACGCTATCAAATTGCCCTATAAAACCGCTACTAAAACCTTATCTGAAATTAGTACAGCGTTTTATTTATTTTCTTGTCGGAAATTTATTTATTCATTAACTTTTTTATATTTTTTTATTTTGTTTTTTTAAATAAGAGACTGGCGACAAGATTAAGCTCATTTAAGTAGCTAAGCACCCAGACAACGAGGCGTATATGTAATGAGATACGCATTTAGCATACAAAGCTGGCAACAACTTCATTTGCAACATTGCAACAGTTCGCTTACATTTTTCAAGTTTGTTTTCGACGAAAAAATAGGGTATATTTGGGTATGCAACCTAGCTGTACCTATTACCATTTAAATGGTTAATCTCTTTTGAAGATGAAAACTAAGCTTTTTTGTTCTAGGCCAGTTCTTGACATACATACATATAAAATATTTATAATCCTCACCGATTTAAAACTATTAATTTTATGAAAAGCCATACAAAGCGTCTTTTGATTGTGGGCATTTTCCGTGTCCAAAGATGATATTTAATTCGCACTTAAAAAGATTTACTAAATTTCTTATTGGAAGATGATGGTATTTTCCGTGTCGCACTTAAAAAGATTCACTAAGTTTCTTATTAAAAGAAGAAAAGTTTTTCTCTCCAAATTAGAAAATCTTTAAAAAATCGCATTATTTGATATTATGAGTTTCAACACAAAATCCACAGTACTATTTAGAGCTCCGCAATAGCATTGAGATTAAGTAAATTTTAAACCGAAAAGCAGAGTATCTCGCTGTCAGGCTTGTTCAAAATCTCTTGCTTGTTTTGCGCTGTTTTTGCTGCAGCGTTCGCAATGCTTTAGCCTAATTGCCAACGCTTCTGCTAATTAAACGCTTTAGTACGTAAAAGGAAGAAGATAGAAAACAACATTGAGAGCAACTTAAAACTAAGGAAACTGGGCAGATTATTGCATTTGTTGCAGGCTCCGCTCAGCTTTGCGTTGCTTTTGCTTTGCTTTTCTGCCATTTGTGTGTTGATAAACGTTTACCGTCATTTAAAAAAAACAAGAATAACAACAAGAAACAGCAGCAATAAAAAACAAAAATACAAAGAGTGCACAAACTCTTAACGGCAGCTTCAGTCTTCTTGTAGCATCCGCATTGATGTGGATGTGAAAGTGGAAGTGAATGTGGATGTGGATGTTGATGCGAACGGAGTGGACAGCAGACAGCAGTTGAGAGAAGTGCTGGCGGCGTTATTCCAGCATTTGGCTTGTCTTCTTTCGGCCCAGCCGAAAGAAAAGAGCCCCGTTAACCATTCCATCCCCCAATTCCAACCACAACAATGCAGACACGCAGCGCAGGATGCACGCTTTATTTGCCTTAAACAGAGCGCAGCGCATTTGTTGTTGTCTTTTTTTTTTTGTTGCTTATTGTTACTCTCAGAAAGTAGGCTATGTCGTCATCGTCCACAACGTCCTCGGGCCATCTCCTGTTCAAATTAAACTGAAAGTCTTGTCCTGCTGCTTTGTCGACAGCGCAGCGTTGTCTGGCCGCCCTGTTCTTAAGGCGCCGACGGCCTGGTGTGCACTGGTCGAACAATGTTATGAACCAAAGTGGCAGCACTTTTTCTAGAACACTCAGATACCCCCGTTTTCGCCCTCGTATAGAGAATGCCTGCGCATGTTGTAATTAAAGTTTAAGGATTGCGCAAAGTTGAGAACAAGTTGGAGAACGAGGCAGCAAGTTGAAGATAATTCAAAGAACACTAAAAGCAACGTAAAACAAAAGCCTGGAATAGGGCGCCGACATAGGATATGGTACGAGGTCAGACCCCAGCACGGTCAGCCATAATAATCGATAGCTCTTTAACTTTTGCACACAACTGTGACACTGATGGGTTAAGCTCGCGCTTAATGGCCGTCTAAGTTGACATAAGCCAACAGGAAACGGGAAGCGGGAAGCGGGATACGGGCAACAGGCACTGAACAAAATCCTATAGACATGGCCTGGCTGTAAGTATTGCCACGCGTCGGTCGACCAACCGGGTGACGAGTATGAGGCCGCAAAAGTTTTTTTGTTGATTTATTAAATTAATTGCTGCCACATGCAGCTGCCCCACACTGTGCCACAATGAGGTTAGCTTTTATTTGTGTTTAATTTAATTTATACGAAATGCCGCAAAACTTTTTTTTATGAGAACATTCATGCGAGTCTCAGACATCACTCTCCAGCTACTACCAAACGAGCCGAGGAGCTTTGGCAATAGCATAACAGGTCATCCAATGTCAGTTCCTTACAGCTATTATTTTTTTAAAGTGTGCATATGAAATCCATTATCCAGGCAATTTCTAATTTATCACCAGAGGAGTAAACAAATTTATTTATTTTAACTTTTCTAATTTATTCTCATATATTCCTCCCTTGAAAGCAAAATAACTGTCAGAGATTTACCTTTTCAATATAGCGAATAATTTTTCGCAGTCACAGTAAAGTTTTTTTTGTCATTTTGTAATAATATTTATGCGCTTTTTGTTTGTTGTTTCTTCCAAAAATAGCAAATTTATGAATCCACGAAACTGAGTGCCAAAATACACACATAATTTAGGATTTATTTTGTTTGGAGATTTTTTGTGTACATTTATGGCTAGCTTATGTATCAATGCATATTAGGTTCCAATTTCAAGCTTGTAAATCGGTATGGACAATATAATCCAAACCTAGTTTAAAGATTTCTATAACAGAACCTATATTTAAATTGTATATAATTTTCAAGGCAATAAAATATAAAATACAATCAATCAGTGTATATTTGCTTTTAATTAAAATAACCGATTTGTTTTGTTATTGAACAATTAGGGATATTTTGGCAATTTCTACGTAAATAGTTTTCCATTGTATTTTGGTCGCAACCGGAAATTGAGTACATGTTATTATGCTATGGCAAAAATGATTTATGCGATCGACGCACGCATTTGAAACGCTCAAAGTGAGCAGTGCTAAGGAGCAAAATGAATTGCCGCACTACGTGTTGCTGTTCCACACAATTTCCGGAGGGACGAGTCTCCTGTCACATCCACCCACCTCATCACTCAGAGAGCGAGTCAGAGCCCCCAGCTAAGGGCAACCAGGCGAGGACATGACATCCAATCGTTTCGCACACTTTTGCAATTGATTTAGCATCAGGCACAAATAGTAGGACCAGAGTCTGGGTCCCTTTGCTCGATGCCGTGATTCGCTGGCACTCCTTAAAGCTTGCGATTTGTTGGGGCATTTAATGGCGTTACAATATGCCTTTGTTATTGTTGGCGTCCCGTTCCCGTGGCGAGGTGTTGCTGCGCTCAGCTTCTTCAAGAGCCAAAGAGAACCAAAGAAAAATGATGCTACAAAACCCTACGGTGCAAAATGCTCATTTATTCCAGAACGGGGGAAGCGCCGTGTGGTGGTTTGGTAAAACAGCAAAGGGATCCGGGCAAGCCCCTGGAATATGTTGTACGTTTAACGTTCGCTTGAGAATTTATTGCCGGGCGGCTGCTCGGTTGACAGTCGAACCCATAAAAACTCACTCCGAGTGCGAACTGTTGGCTTGGAGCTTGGAGCTTGGGTGCTCGGGGCTTGGGGTTGCTCGTTTATTGCATTTACAGTTACTTAATTCTTTTGCATGAACTTGCCACATAAAACAATAATAATTGCACACCTCTTTTCAACTTATACCAACTCTCTCTCGTTTTCCCTTTTTTTCTCGTTGCAGGTACGTGTTGAAAGTGTGTCAATTGTGCTGGGCAGGTAGGAAAAGCATTTTGATTGCCGGCAACTTTGGTAAATACCTTTAAACTTTCAAAACTGCTGCCATTATGCCGCAGCATTTTGGGGCATGGCTCAGCCCTCAGCTGCTGTTGTCGTTGATGTTGTTGTTGTTGTGGTTGCTGTCGGGGCGGCGCGTTGATTGTATTATGAGTGACGTGTGCCGCAAAAAAGCTTTTAAGTCATTAATTTTGTTTGCAGCAACATACTCAACGGATTTTAAAGTGCACAATTTTTGATGCAAAGCCAGCCAAGGCTTAGCAGTACAATCGCCTGCCGCATTTACAGGCTTCCATATGCCATTTCTGACGATTTACAGACTTAGTGCGGATATCTGTTCGACTACAGGCATTTACAAATGTCTTTCATTTAACGAAATGAATTTGAGCAAGATGCGTGAAAATGTCAACTGAAAATAAATCTACTAATAACCAAGATTTATGGCAACAACGCACACACATCTGGAATTTATGCAGATATCTGCGAGCTGGCACTGAACAAAAATAACAAGAACTCAAATTTTAAAATCAACCACATAAGACGTGTGTGTGTTTATAGGAATCAAAAAGCAAAATATACACGAAAATAAATCATGTGAATTAGTTTGGCAATTTCAAAGCTAAATCCAACATTTTTGTAACAGTTTATATTTGGGGCCCACTATATGTTGCTCATGTCTGCGGTTTCTGGCAAACTTTTGCCTTATTTGATTAAATAATTTCCATTTAACTTCTTACTTTATGCCTGCCACCGGCTCCGGCGACAACATCCCCTGGAGACGAAGGACTTGACACAAGAGTTAAAGCACATATACATGTGTTTGTAATTAAGAGCAACAAATACGCACAACACATCCATAGCTGTAGGCACACACGCACAACAATTTAGCTGGCAAATTAGTATGGCAAAAACTTAATCTTTGCACCGCAGGCCAAAACCTCAAGAAGTTAAAGGTATGCGAGCATACAAAACGTTCCGAATAAATGACTTTTTGCCAAAAGCAACTGGCATTGATTGCTCTTACATATGTATTTGTGCATATATACATTATATATATACAAATGTGAAACTGTGTGAGTCCTAATGAAAAGTACAGCGACTCCTTTGATATATGCGTCCAGTTAATGGGATGGGACCAGGCAAAAGCCACGTTTGCAAAAAACCAACGCTAGCTGCTTCAAATGAAGTGGCCGAGTCGCTTGGGTCTCATGACAGCTAGATTTACAGTCTATGGTCACATATACATGCCAAATACATTGAACGAAAATTCGTTGGTACTTATGTCAAGCCATATACAATTAGTAATTAAATGGATCGTAAGTTAGCATCATCCTTTGAGGCCGTTAAGCAAATCTACTCAAAACATATTACAATTTATAAAAAAATTTTTATTATAAATATTATACTTCATTATACTCATTAAGAGGCAACATTTTAAATATGACACCCAACGTTTTTTTTCTGTGTACATTATGCACACTTAAGAGAGATGGAGAGGAAGTCTAGTGGAGCTGGATATAAATGTCCGGGTGGCGCCGTTTGGCTGTGAGTTTGTAATGTGAAAATAGGGTTAAAACAACAAAATCCACGAACTAAGAAAATAAGTAAAAGCAGACTAGGCATTGGGGCGGGCTCTGAAACATGGGTTAGCAAATTGTATTGTTTTTGTGTAAATTAGTTCATTTTGTTAGTGCGTGTGTGAAAGGGGATATGTGTGAGTGTGTGAGTGTGTTTGTGTGTTTATATTTTGTGGGTAGGCTTGTGCGTTCAATCCTTAACTCGGACGACGTGTTCGGTCCTTTTAATTTGCATGTTTTATGTTCACTTTATGAGATTTGAGTTGGTCTTGTGGTTTAGCATAAAATATTAAACTGGCCACATGTGCGTGTGCATTAGTGTGTGAGTGTGTGTGTGTGTGTGTGTGGGTAAGGTCTCAAGTTTACTGCAATCATAATTTATCGTTGAGCTCTCGTGTGCTCCTGTCCAGTTTCAATTTGAGTTTTTGCCTGACATTGCCACAAATCTGGCTCATGTTTTGTTTTGTTATTTATTTAATTTATTTATTTATGTCGCTCACTAAGACCACTTTAATCAGCCCCAAGCGATATAAGCGGCTCATCTGGCCTCAGAATAAAGCCCACTATTTAAGCCAGGCTGATTTTGCCTGCCAGTCGTTTAGTTATAAGCCGTCAACACGCACACCGACATGGCTAACGACGCGACTTGGTTAACGACAGCCCGTTAGTGGGCCAAACTGATTTTATTTATGGTCGACTTTTATGACACATTTAGAGAAGGCAACTCACGAAGCACATGCAAAGCCCTGATCAGATTTAAAGCAGCCACAAGAATTTAATTCAATATTAATTTATAAATGTTTGTTAAGCAAACATGTTGGTTACATTACAACTAGATTGTCCTTGCTCAATTGCTGTCAAACACATCAATTATTTAAGTCAGAGAGTGAAATACCATTTGGAGCCATATATATATACTTATTACAGAGGAATTCCTACGTGCTGTCTGCAAAAGGAATGTTTGGAGGCCACAAGGACAACGAGCAGCTATCGCAAATGCAATCGAAGCACATGTTAAACCCTTTACACCGACATAAACAGCGAGTGAAAATACGTGCGTGGCATGATGCTCTGTAATTGAGGCCAACGACATTAAACTGGACGAGTGGACAGATGTATGGATGGGTTGAAGTATGTGGTATGAAATTGATGAGAGCTGGGCGCACATGCTGCAACCCAAAAACCATATACAACCTTGCTCTCCCAGTGCGATCCTGTCTTGTAGCAGGCAAAGCAATCAACTGGAAAATACAGCAACAATGACACTTCTCACTTCTCGGCGCCCACGCACACTCTCACTGTCTCTCTGGCTGTTATATTTTCAGTGAGTGCAAGTGAAGTGCGATCTGATGCAGCATGCACAGGATATGATAAAAAAAAAACCAAATAAACAAACAAACAAACAAGCCAACACCAGCATAACAGCAACAACAACAAACCGGGGATGGCACATTGCTGGCGCTTATTTGCAACGACTGTCAACAGAAATTGCTGTCAGCGCAGCGCTCTGCGAAGAAGCCAGGACATTGAGGTTTTCAAACTGTTTGCTTACATGCGGCCATGGTGTTGCAAGGATGGGGTGGGGTGGGGTTTGTTGGTGATGAAACCCGAACACGTAACCATAAATCTGGAAATGAAATAAGTGTACACTCTTGTATATTTGACATTTGGTCACTCAAACACGATACGATAACGAATGGGTATATTCATCCACTCATCCGCACCCGCATCGAATACCCGCACCCATTTCCCTTACCTTAGCAGAAACCAGTTATCTGTTTGTTTGCCCGCATGGTCAGCAGCGTTAAGCTGAAGGACTTGTGGCCAGCACGTACCGCATGTAAGTGTCTGTACATGTATGTGTGCGTGTGTGTGTCTGTGGCAGACACATGCGTCAATTTAACAACAACAAGAGCAAGCAAGGAAAAAACAAGCAAACAAGAAGAAACGACCATAGAACCAAATAAATGAGATATTACCAATTTGTATTGAATACCCTCAATGACATAATGGGCTAAGGCGATGGCTCACGTTGCTCTTCTATGCTTTTTGTTGATGTTGATGTTGTTGTTGTTGTTGCTGCTGTTGTAACGGTATCGCTTATCGTGCCATCTAACACCCATTTTGGGCTGTTGCTGGCAATCATTTGTGCTGTCCCCAAACGCAATTAGGAAAGCACTGGGCAAACACTTGCAAGTCATTAAGCGTGTCAAAGGCGAGTAACACATTTATTAAGTATACGCCGTGAGGGCATGAGGCTAAGCACTGATAAGCAAATAGCGTTTGTATAGCTTAGCTAACAAAGGAGAATTGAACAGTAATAGGAAAAGTATGTTACACTAAGAACTGTCATGGTTTGACTAAAATCGATTTTATCTAGCTTGGCTTTAACATAATGGTGATATATGTATCAGGCAATACCAAGACACCCCCTGGCTAAATACCATTCTATAGGGTATTGAAACACAAAGTACGAACTATAAAAGTAAAATATGTCAAAGCACTGCTTTCCATCTCCACAGCACACAGCTAAATGGACAAAACATGTGCCATACCGAGCTGCGAGAAAGGTCCTTCGACAGCATGAATTAAATGGACTACAAAGTAACACAAACAAAAGTATAACAAAAAGCGGTTCAAAAAATAAAACAATGCGGCAACTGGCAAATCGTAAAGCATCCGAGGCGGGGTAGAGGAGAGAAACAGCAACAGCATCGCAATAGCAGCAGCAGAACAAAGGAAATTCGTACACAAATTGTAAAGAAATAAAATTTTAGTATGCGCATATTGATTTTATGATCAGAAATAACTACGCATAGTAGGCAGATGAAGGCAGGGGGTCGCGGGAGCGATATATTTCAAAAAGTGCAAAGCAATCACGAGCCTGTCTATGTCGCTGTGAATGTGTGTGTGTGTGTGTGAGTCTCTGTCCATGGCAAAGCAATGTTAAATTGCTGGATATGAAAACGAAATAAAATGCGAGAGCACACGATGGGTGCCAGTCGGCGGTTGCGTCGATTTCCAGCCAGTTCCGCTGCTCCGCTGCTGACAGCCTGGCGACAACAGTAAAGTATCGGCGGGCCATACATTTGACAGTTGTAATAAATTTTTGTTTGGGCAACGCGTTTTTTCGCCGTCTGCTGGACTCTTTGTGTTTGTGAAATAGCGTCAAAACATTTTCCACATTTTCCTTTTCTGTGGTATCTCTAAATATGTTTCATTTAATGCAAATTGATTGGACGCTGAATATCAACCAGAAATATATATTCGTGAATTCGCTGCCATTGCCACAGCATCAAGTTCAAGGCTGCTCGTGTCATAAAAATACAAAACCGAATGGAAAACTTTCCTTGTTTTTTGTTTTGTGTTCAGATAAACAAAGTACAAAGAAAACATTCTTCAAATCTAAGACGAGGCACGAAAGGCGGCCAAAGTTTTTAATCTCATTTGCTCATTTTTCACATTATACGCTTCATAAAAATGATATAATCCAGTAAACCTTCTGCTCCCCATTGATGCCAGCAAAAGGCCAAATGGAATCAGACCTCACAAATAAAACGAATACTTCAACAGGCCAATACACAGAGCAGTACCAATAAAAATACAAGAAAGCAGTAAAGTGCAAAACGCCGAAAATTAAATACACTTGCAGACATGTGACAGACGTACAATGTAGAAGTTGGTAATCGGTGATTTTTATAATTTATTTTCTGAAACCAAATATAATATTGTATTATACTACTAAATTAGAATACACATAAAAAACTTGTTCTTGACGAATTTTGTATAATTAGTGATATTTATAATTTTTAAAGCGCATCACGCTTCGTGACAAAATTAAAATACTCTGTTCAAAAGAGCATACAAAATAGAAAAATTGAATCGAAATGTTTAAATGCTGTAACTGAAACCGAAAGCGACGTTGAAATTGAAGTAGCAATCGAAACGAAAACGGACGAAAATGCCAAAGCGAAAGAAAAAGATGCCGCTATTTAAGGCAGATATCGTCGCCCAAATGTATGCCACAAAATGTTGTTTACAAATCTCTTCAGCAACGCCCACAAATTTGTATGCAGGGGCCATTGTTGTTGCTGGCTGGCTGGCATGTTTTGGCATGCGGTTGAGAGGCTCTAGATTTCAATATTTACTTTGGCCAACAGCGCGGCCAACAAACACAAAACTTTCTGCTGAGGCCGCTTAATGATAGTAGCTTAAAGTTTTGTCGGGTGGTGGATTGTTCTCTTTATTAAATTAAATATGGCCGCCAGGCCAGATAATAAGAACAGGGCGGCACTTTTTCCAGCTGACATATGAGCGCTGAGCCCGCCGTAAATCGACAAGCGGAACGTAGCGGCCCGACCCAGCCCGGCCCAATTGCGACGCCAAAGCCACATGCCTGCCATAAAATAGAGTTGGCTGTTAAGGATGCCCTCGCCCGCCCCTTAGCACTTGTCCACTTGAAGCTGCCTCGAATTGCGCACGAGGCTCAAGTTGCCTACAGCCTACAGCCATCCAGTGTATTGGGGTGTGTGTGTGTGTGTGTGTGTGTGTGTGTGACAGTGTGTGTTAGCTGTATAATAATTATGTCACTTTTGGGTAAATCGATGCAGAGTCTGAGTCGGCAGCTGTCGCACACTCGAAAAGTAATTTGAACTTTAACTTGACTTTAAATGCGGCGACAACAAACTGAAGAACTCACGACAACAACAACAACAGCCGACCTTACAACTGTCCTTTAAATGACATTTGGCGACGACTGCAACAGCGACACAGACATCTGCTCAAAAGCAACGAGAATAGAAAAAAAAAAGAAAATAAATAGAAGACGGGCAAAAGTTTTTCCCCTCCGCCGGATGGGAGGACTAAAGCGGAAAAAAAGTGTCAAATAAGAAACTAAATCGCATGTCCGCCACGCCATTTTGTAGCTGACCCTTTTGCGCTTTGTATTTTGGCAAGCACCTCGAATTGAACGCTGCTCATTTATCGCCCCTTATATATAGCCCTGTGGGCCAATGATGTTGCTCCATTGGTGTCGGTTGTAGCCCCCGGACGGCATTTAATTACGTTCGTGTTCGTTGTAATGAGGCAAATTGCTTTTTGCTGTCAATTAAAGTAAAGTTTTCCCTTTAGCCGCCACCCATTAGGGCCAATCAAATGTGGGAGCCAACAGCAGCGACGACGACGATGACGACGACAATGGCGATAGCGTTGTGTGCTGCTGAGATTTTGTGGTAATACCGGTTGTAAAGTAAAGTCTTTTCTACAGTTACACACCCACACACACACACACACACACACAAAAAGACCTAACCATCAAACCAACCGCTATCCACACATTTAGCTTGGCGCTGTCGCGTACTTTCACTTCCACTTCCGGCGTGACGCAGTTGCCACAATTCGCGCTGTGTTCTAGTTACGCTCCGCCTTAAAAACTGACTCAAAATACGTGTGTGTGTGTGTGTGTGTGTGTGTGTCTGTGCAGCGCCTTAGAACACGTTTGTAAACATCTTAAATGTGCTTTTAATGAGTAGCTTCCCTACCAAAAACCAGACAACTAAGCGGGAAGCCTGTCAGCCCAACAACCACGATGCGCTACATTCGTTCCCCCGCATTCCGTCCATTCTGTCTGTCCCCTCATCTGGCCGTTCGTGCTGCCTGTGTTTCGCACTCGTGGTAAGCGTTTTAGTGCGTTACATCTGAAGACGTCGTTGTTGTATTTTAATAATGTTAATTAACGTTCTAATAAGTTGTTGCTTTTAGTTTGGCATTTAGTGCGCACATGTTTAACGTACTTCAAACATGCACAAGCCAAACATGCTCCAATTCAAATTCTAACATGTGTGTGTGTGTGTGTGTGTGTGTGTGTGTCTGTGTACCTTGAATGTTAAGTATCTCCTTGCACAGGCACAGGCCATGACTGTAGCCAGTCGAAGTCCGGGCGCTGCATCGTTGGACATGCGAACAGCCGTTTAAATATTAATGCAAATTATAATAAAAATGATTACCGGCATTTTACACAACAAAATGTTCGCTCGGGTAATAACCTTACTTTGCAACCAACATTCGCGTGCAGCCAGCGCATTTTGCTGCCATGTGAGAGTTTTAAACAGATCACGAAATAAATTTGCAATTAATTGATTCGCATTACAACAAAACGCAATTTCGAGTGTTGCGTTAAAACTGCAACGGTTTTTCCGGCTGATATTGTTGTTACTGCGGGTGGTTGTAAATGTTGTTCAATATGCTTTAATTCCATAAAAAGCGAATCGCTTTTCACATATAATATCATTACAATTTATAAAATTGCTTTGCAATTTCAATTAACAATTTTAACGTATTCTCATAGGTACATCATACAAAATTTGCTAAAAAAAATTTATTTTTAATAAAATATTTAATCTTTATCAGAAGAAAATATAATGCTATTTACCTTAAAAGAACACAGATGCTATATGTATTATTTTAAAATGCATAACTTTGAAAATGTTCAGGAATGCTCTGTTAAGGGTCGTCATAAGAAGCTTCATAAACATTTAAAGAACTATAAGACACCCTTTTATATTTTAAAAGAAAAAAATTACTTACACACTTAAGCAAGCATCCAGGTCACAAGCTCAACTTTCTCATTCACGCACCATTTACGGACAATTTGAGAAACAATAAAATCCAATTTCGCTAACTAACCAAATATAACTGGTCAACGAAGCGTTGTTAATATTTTTTTTTTAATTGTTTCAATTTACTCTCGTAGCGATGAAATGGAGCCTGCTAATAACAAAAATACCAATATGAATTTAATTTGTAATATTTTACATTTAAAACAAATAGGAATCCTGCATTCGTGCGATACCGACTGCGTTATACTTATTTACGTTCTTAATTATTAATTCTATTTTTCAAATTTTCGGTAATAAAAAAAGCCGAAAGCCTTACATGTCGAAATTTTTCTCAATTTTGACATGATTTTTCTGAACAAATTTTACCCCCGCAGAATCACATTAAATGTTGTTTTTTTTAACTATTTACGGCCAGCAAAATCTATTAAGAAAGCAAACGCGCAATTTAAAATTTAAAAAAAAATGTTTGTCGAAAAATGAAAATTTAAATATTCACTTTTATCGAATATTTCAATCGATTTGCACGGACGGCCATACGGCAATGTCCATTTATATACGTTTCAATTTGTGAATCACTAAAAGGAATCCTTTTTCAATTTCGATTCAATTAAGCTCGAACAATATATACTTGAATGCATCACGAAAATAATAATAGTTAAAGTGATATACTGTCATGTAGATATTAGAACTAGGTGATGTCGTGAATAATACATGAAGCAAGCTCAAACGGCAATAAATGTAATAAATACCATCGAAAAAGTTAAATTTGGACAGTACAACTTGGTGAAAATATATACAAGGCATTCACATCACTGAAAAGAATTCAAAATAATTTTAAAGAACAGAAATTTGCGGACAGCTGTCGTAAAAGTTATATCTGAACTACATATGCAAAATGTAGATAAATTATTTTACATAGTTAGTAACAATGAATTAAAAACATCATATATAAATAATAAAACTCCAAATGACGAAACCACCTCAAAACAATTCACCGACTTAAATAATTAATCGACCAATATGTAATGTGAAATATATTAGCCCCAATTCAGAACGGCGTACAGGGCAAAGTTCGTTGGGCAAACTACAAATGATAAAATTCAATAGGGCACATTATGTGCATACAATATTTTATAAATATATGTACATATTTAAGGCCATCAATAATGGCCAGGCATGGTCAAAAGAGGCTGTGTGAGGGGCGTAGGTCGTCAGCAGCCCATACGAACAAAAACAATAATGGAAATTGCGTGAGCTGTGGAAAACTGTTTTGCTTGTTAAGAGATGGTCAACAACAACAGCATCAGCAACAACAACAACATAAGCAAATGCACTTTTTGCAGTTGTTGCTGTGGCAGTTGCTGTCGTTGCGGTCGAGCCCCTCACACACAGACAAAGGTCCCCCCTCCCGCCGAGGACATCGCCCAATGGGAAACTTTTGCATGGCTTGCAACCGCAGTTGTTCATTTGTTCGGCTCACAAGTGTCATGCTGTTTGCATCCCCGCCCCATATCCATACAGTATGTGTGCGAGTGTGTGTGTGTGTTTGTGTGCCAATAACCATTAAGCGTTAAAACGTGTGCAGCTTTGTTGCTGCATTGGCTGCCCGTACGTGTGTCCGTGTGTGCATGCACCCAACAAGATTTGTTAGCCTGGCTAAAACACAGTAATTATTTTATGCTTGTAATGGCCAGCGGGCGAATCTTTGGCTCATTGTGAGAAATTTGGTTACAGCCCGCACATACAAATAAACAGACAAGCGGTGATTACCCTTTTAGTAGTAGATCATTTAAAATTTCCAATTGGCTTGACAGACACATAAATACACACATATACATACACACACACACTCTAGAAACACCAAAATGGCCAGTTTGTTGGTGGCCATGGCTATGCCTGGTTAACTGCTCGCCTCGGTGTGAGTCCGGCTGCGGCTATGCCTTCGGCTTTTGGCCCAATTCGAGGATGCTTGTATTTAATTTACTGTTGAAATTAACGATGCGTGCACCAGTGCTTGTAAATGTGAATGTGTGTGTGCGGGTGTGTGTGTGTGTGTGTGTGTGTATGCAAAAGTCAAGCCCCAAAACAACAATTTGGCAGCAATTTGTAACAACGATGGCAACTGCAAATGATTAACAATGTATGCGACATTGTGGTTAAAAGCATAATATTATCATACATTTCGATGCGAGCGGGCACACATTAAACATGCTTTGGCAAACACACACACATCGATGTATGCTTTTGTACATACGCGCATAAGCTATATGGAAATTAATTTTCTACCATTTTGCTGGCTCTACAACATACCCATTAGCTTATTGTGATATTTATGTGACTGCCATTAGAGCGAGACAATGCCCGTATTAATTACACATTTCATTTAATCCGGAGCGCCCAAAATGACCAAAGCCAATGATGCAAAATCAATAACTGGCTTTGAACAGAGACGCACACATCCGTCAGTTTCTGCCCGATGCCAAATTGAGTTATTATTCGTATTGCCCCAGCGAAACCCGGTAATCTAATAAAACGGAATGCAAATCGTATTTCTCTAATTATACAGTGCTGTGTTACGAACAAACATCAATCACACAGCTACGACTAATATCTGCAGGCCAAAAAATTGACCAGCAGGTGAGAAAACAAATTGGCGTGCAGTAGGTCAGCACAAACACACACTCACACACACACACACTTGCATATCGTGACTGCGTGTCAACAAGCAATTTCCACTGCGAACGATCTGGAACAATAAACAAAGTTGAAAGAAAGAGGAAATAAAACCAACAAATACTGTCCGCTGCAATAGACGATTACCTACCAGCAACAGCAACAGTTGGTGAGCCGTGGTTTTATTTTTACGATAATATTATGTTGAACCGTCTGCCGGACAGACGGGCAGTTGGGCCTGGCAATCAGCATAAAGTGGTTGGCATTAAAAATTGTATCAAGCCGTACAATAAAAACGCCGTTTCACAGCGGAAGCGGGGGGCATTGTCCTGCTGCTATTGTTACTGCTGTTGTTGTTCCTGCTGCTGTTGTTGTTGTTGTTGCCATTGTTGTGCAGTATAATCAAATAATAAGCCCATAAAACTGCCGACCACAATTAAAATGCCTCTAGAATTATTCCAACTTTTTGTTGCCTACTTTTTGGGGCAGAATTTTCGAAATGGCGGCCAATGCATTTCCGTGGCTTAACGCATGGCATTGTGCTAAAAAATTGCAATTTAATGAAGCGTACCGTTAGTCGCAATTAAGCAGCAATAACGATCTGGCATCGCCGCAAGCCAAAAAACAACAATCTAGGTTTTTTTATAAATTAGGCAGGGTATATCGAATTAGTGAGAGCGTATGCGACAGAAGAACGAGTCAGACTTTTGAACTGTTGTATTGTTAGTTGCAGGACAGGTCCAAAGCACCGATTAAAGTTTTACAGGACAAAGAATCAATAAGTACTCGATTTTCAAAATTATCGATACCTTTTCAATGATTTTATCTTACATAATTTGATCGATATCATAATTTTTTTAGCTCGGGCGAAAAAGTATTGTATTTATTTTTAAAAATTTTGAAAATTGTAAGTCAATAATTTGGGTGCCCGGAAATTTATATCAATATCCTTTTATTATTATATCTATTTATATTATTTTAAAAAGTTTTAGCGCATTTTCTAGCTGAGCAATCTCTATTTCATAATGGTTTCACCGGCTTATATTATCATTTGTGGGCTTGAGGCCGCAAAACTCATTATGAACGGACATCTGTTTTGTTTTTGTCATTTGGGTCTCTTTTAATTGTCGAGCACAGTGGCGCGTGTTGGACATTCAACGGTGTTATGTTGACCCGCAAAACATTAGCGTACATTAAAGTTGCGAGCTTTTGCTTTTTTCCTTATTTTTTTTTTTTTTTGGCAATTGATTCAAGTTTATGGCGGGTGAGGGGGCCAGCGCTAAGTTAGGGAATGGCACAAAGGAAAGGAAAATGAAGTCAGCGCGCGCCAATTCCAACTGAATGATAGTTGGCACAGGGCAGTTGTGTAAATATGTGAACAAAAGCAAACAGAACGCAGTCAATTGAAATGCAGCTGAAAGTCCAAGTCAAGTTTAGTGCAAAAGCGAAAGGAAACTGCCAGGCAAATTGGCAATGCAAACTACAAAATACTTGCCCCACTGAGCAACGACAAACAAGAAAGCAGCAGCAGCAGCAGCGATGCCAATGCAAATAAGCACTGCAATGGGCGCCAAGTTAAAGGTGACGGCATTTGGGTGGGTCGGGCGCTCTGACATTCTGAGCACTGAGTCAAAGCTAGCAAAAGCTGCTGCGCGCATTTCTTTGGCAGCCAATTGCAAATTGTAGTCTCTGTAGTCGCACTTTAGATTTATTGATTGCTTCAATAGCGCTAGCCTTGTGGGTCCAGCTGTCCTGCGTAGCTGCTGCTGCTGCTGCACCAGTTGTGCGAACGTCAACGTCAACGACGAGTCTTGGCTTATTGCTGTGAAAATGTTGCAACTGCAACAGCAACAATAACAATCACAAAGCACACGACAATGCTGATGATGACAAGCGACGGCCCCCGGCGCCCGTCTTCGACCATGTCAAAGAGCTGGCGTCCTCGAGCCAAAACGCACTTTTTTTGCGCACAAATACAAACATACATTTACACACACTCGTAAGCTTGTACGCTTTTTATACCCTGCACCCATTGAAGAGGGTATAATAATTTTTTACAAATGTGTGTAACAGACCGAAAGCTGAATATCCGACATATAAATGTTACCCGAAATCGATAAATATTTATTTTTGCAGACTTTACCAGCAAATCGAGAGTAATTTACCACTTGAATATTTTTTACAGAATATATTGTAGTCTGGCAAATCACAACTAGTGCATTCTTTCTTTGTTAGTTTGCACTAACTTTTTTGTGGAAACTTTTAGCAACGATTCAGTTTGAAATTCTTTTGTGTTTACAAGAGAATTTTTGCCTTATTACTTACAGTACACATACAAACATAAAACATCTATATATGTTTTGTTTTTGCTTATTTGCCTGCCACAAGCTTTCGACGCTTTAAGTGTACGCTCAAACACACACACAAAAACAAATATATAGACAAATATACTATAGAAGCGAGCAGTTGATTGGGTTTCAAAATGCGGCCTGAAGACTAAAAACATTATTCATCCGCCATGTGGAGCGAACTGTGTCGTGTCGTGTGTGCTGGTGCCTGGACAACATTTTTATCTTTTAATTACAGTCGTTTCTGTGCTGTTTCATGTTTACATTTCAATAAATTGTGCGCTTCCATCAACACCTTACACTTTCCACTTTTCACTTCGTCCTTGTCATCCTTTCTGGAACTTGGCACTTGGTGCTCATCAACAGTTTTTAGCCGCCGCTGCGGCGCTTTGACGTGACTGTCGGGCACCCTAACGATTCTGGTCGCCCATAATGAGTTTTTGTTTCCAGCAGCTTAAGTTCTGCAAAGCGGCAACAGGATGAAGACAACGAGCAACAATAAAAGCAACAACAACGGTAGCCATTTCCATTGCCATTTAATTAAAAATTGCAGAATAATTATTTTTCTTTTCGCATCTTTAGACTTTGGCACACAGGCGAGGGTTTGGCGAAAAGAACTTTTTAAATAAACAAAGACGCTCGGCGCAATTCGAAAATCTGCAAATTAGCGCAGAAGAAAGTGAAAGCAAAGTGGAAAATAGGAAATGCAGAATTGCGAAATTGCGCAAATGGGCAACTGCAAATGCAGCGAGCAAACTTTTCAATTACATTAAATCCGCTGAAAAAAGTTGCCAACACGCACCGTTGACAATTTATTTTAAGCTGCCAGCTCTTAAGGCAGATTCGCCTGTTGCGACCTGCAAGTTTCGAGTTTTCAGTTTCAATTTTGCAGTTGCTTGTTGCTAATTTTGTGCCAAGAGAGATTTGGCCAAAGGCTTTACTGAAACAATTTGCCATGCTTTGTCAGATTATCATATGAACACGCAAGCACACACACACACTAACACACACTAACACAGACACGCACACACAGGTGTTGAGATTACGTGCTTGGGCTACACGGAAAACTTGGCGTATGCGCAACTTTTATGCCTATGACAAAGTTTTTGGCTCACTTATGAGCTGTAAAAAGGAAACCTATCATTTAGCACGCTCGATGAGCATAACTTATAAAGGCAAACGATACTTTAACTGCTCTACTCCCAGAAGAATAAAAAAGCCTTTAACTACTGCTTAAATTTCGATATATGCAGAGGGTTACGCCTCGACTGCTGCTTTTGGCTGGCTTACCTAGTTGTGGGTGGCGCTGACAAATGCTGTCAATATATCAACAGTAAACCGTAAATGATGAGACGATTTATTATGCTGCTGTTGCTGCTGCCGTTGCAACTATAGAAACAACTGCAGCAACAGCAACAGCAGCTTCGACTTTCGTTTGTTGCCTCTCGGCAATAAGCTGGGCACAGCAGTCAGCCCGCTTAAGTGACTGTTGGCCCCTGCCAGCGCCTCATACAGCCTGCCTCAAACTGTCTCAACCTGCCACTTGATATACTATATCTGTATATATAACCATGCATACACTACGTGCTTGCTTGCACTCGTTGCGGTGTAATACTTTATGCTTATTTTGTTGCGGCAACTTGGTGCACGATAAAAGACGCCGGCTCGGCGAGGATGTTGCAGTGAAATTTATTTTGCGCTCAGCGGCCGTGTAGCCGGGCATAGCCTGGATAAAGTTTATGCTGTGGCTTATGATAAAGCTGAGCTGCTCTTGAGCCGCCGGCTCTACGGGCTCTGGCGAATGCAACAATTCACTGGCCGCTCAAAAATTCAATTTGGCTGCCGCCTGCGCTGCTTGTTCTATAAGCGGATTACAAGTTAAATAAATTTAGTTCTTCCTTGCTGATATGCTACTATCATAAATATATGCATGTGGGATGCTATACATTTTAGATAATAGAAAAGTGTTCGCCGATTTCTGGGATATAAAATAAACCTGCTAACTATGTCCAATATCTAAACAACTGGACAAAATTATGTTTGGCTCTTATGAGGCAAGAAGAAGAACTGTGGCAGTGGTGACGCCAACGAACATAGCTTGTGGCTGTTATAAAGGCTTTTCATTATGGGCTAGAGCAGCAACAAACCACAACAAGAATAATAATATTAACAATAACAATAGCTGAGAGGGTAAGAAGGCTGCTTTAGAGCACTTGGGCAATCTCTTGGCCGCATCAAGTGCACTTTTTTGAATGCTTTTCATCAAAACACTTAATTTGCATAATTTTGAGAAGAGTTTCCCAGAGCGAAGAGTCTGCCACAGCAAGCGGCTGCAACAGCGGCAGCAATGTGGCCAGAGATCAGAAACTATGGCGCTATTTAATTCCGCCAGCTTTAAATAAATGCAATCCAACTGCTAAAAAATATAACGTCCATTTTTTTCCACAGTCCTTGCTTCCTCCATCTCCCCTTCCGCTGTCGCAGTACAGAAGACTGGCTCAGAAATATGACGCTTTCAAAGCTTTTGTGTGCTGTAATTTAATATTTTTACTTCATTCAGCGTTATGAAATTTCCGTGCAAATTGTGCACTTTGCATTTTTTGCCCATTTTTCACGGCAACAACTGACAAAGCATTTTCCACAGAAGTAGCAGTAAATGCATTTCTATAGTAAATCAGTCTAATGCACTCAATAGCTTTAAGTATACTTGCCATATGCCAAAGGCATAAGGCGTCTGGCACCAGGCAAAAACCTCAAGTAGTCGGAAAGTAAGTAAGTGGATAAAAGGCTCACACAGTGACTGCCAGCAGTCAAGCAATAGTCAATTTCGCATTCATTTTAAGTCCCAAAATTCAGCCAACTGACAGCAAAATCGAATGTACAAAGAATTCAAAAAATTTGGCAAAACGAATAATCAGTCAACTGGCATACATCGGAATTTGGCAAGTCCTCAAACTTAGTCACAGTTTGCAAATTCTTTTTATCCATATAATGCAATGGATAGTAATAGAAAGCCATTTAAACATTATTTTTTCGACGTAGTGGTAGATGAGCTATGTGACACATTCAGTATTTTTGGCCAACTGAAAAACGATCAATCAAAAATATGAGTTTGATTGCTTAGAAATCTCAAACCAATTAATAATAATAATATATTGCTACCTTAAAAATTAAAAAAACATCAATGCAATGCATATAATATTTATTTATTTTAATATTTTTAATAAAATAAAGCAAAATGCTGAATACACTTGCCTACTGTTTATAAAGGTTTCGTTGTAAGGCATTTTAAAATGTTTTAAATTTGATATTCATTTAATTAAATGGATCAAAACTAATCTTAGTCCGCCTTAACTGTTTTCAACCTGTGTTGATAGAAATTTAATAGAGGAATTCAAGTGAGTTCTGCTGAAATACAAAATCAAAAAGTTAAATAGACCACAGACTATTCGCATCAACAAAAGAACATATGTCTTTAAATGTTTATTTATTTTTTTAAAAATAACTTTAATACTAATCTCGTTTTTTTTTTATTTAAATTTATGAAAAACTGAACAAAAGCTCATAAAAGCAAATAAAACAATTTTTATTGATTTATGAGATTTGTGAAATTCAAAATAAATGTCTGCGGATTCTGCAGCGTCGTTGCCGACCATATCTCACACTTTATATATGTTTGACATCTTGCAGCTAAGCGAGGACATTGGCTACGTGCTCTACTCGGCGCTGGGCTCCTTCTACATACCCAGCTGCATCATGGTCTTTGTGTATATACGAATTTACTTTGCCGCCAAGGCGCGGGCGAGACGGGGCATTAAAAAACATCCGCGCAAAACAAACAACGAACAGGTGAGTGAGTAGCGAATAACTGTTCATATTGCTGTTCAAGTGCGAGTGATTGCTTTGGCATATTGCAGTTGAGCTCCTCTTACCACCTCTTGTCTGCCCAAAGATTTTTGATGGTAGACGCCTAATTTATGTCTGTTCTACCTGTTACACAGTCTGGCCAATCAGGTGATTTTAGGAGCAGTCGCAGCAGTGCAGCAAGTGCTGTAAATGCAAATGCTGACAGTTGAATGCGCATGGCGGTGCTCAAAAACGTTCAGTTCTGGCGTACGTGGCGTATGCGAGATATTTTTGCTCTAGGACTGCGGGCATTTACAGAGCTGCAGAGCACTGCAAGTGCCATTTCAATTTGTGCACTACGTGTTAGCTCCAAGAATCTATGCGCAGCAGTTATCCCAATGCACTTTGCCACGTTCGCCCATTTGGTCAATTTGCGCAATATGTGAAGTCGCTTAGCGGCTTATGGTTAACGCTTGATTTCAGCTGCAAATAAAGCGAAGTTGCGCTGATTGAGTACGCAATATCTTTAAAGATTCAGCGACAATTACCGCAAATTACCAACAATTACAGGAGGAGAAGAGCCAACACACATTTAAGGCCAATTCATTCGCAATTTGCATTTTCAATTAACCGAACGGAGACAAACAGAAAAAAAAGTTGAAACGACCAGCGACACTTGCCCAACAGTTCGTGCAAACAAAGGCTTCCAGCTGTCGCTGCTGCTGCACACGTATGCGATTAACGCAGCCACACACACATACACACACACACACAAGTGTAATACAGCATCGTTTGCCGTGCGCATTTTTTGGGGCACTGTTAATTGCCACAGTGTCCCGCCCACTGGTCACCCTTGTTTGTGTAATCGCTGCGCTCTGACGCTGCTGTAAGCGGGATTTAAAATCGGATTGCGAAATGGAAAAGCGATGTATAAAACTGTCTACCACCTTTGTTGCAGGTAACGAGCTTCACCACCGCCAACAAGAAGGGCACAATACCGATGCCATCCTCCAGCGGCGCAACGCAGCTGCAGCTGCACGAGCAGCGACAGATAGCCACCATTGAGACCCCACCGAACAGTGCGACGATGCCGATGCAAATACCCACGGTCACTATGGACTTGGCCTCTGATATATCCACCTCGGAGGCGGGCGAACTGGAGGCCGTTGCCGCTCAGACGGCACTGGCCTATGCCAATCCCAATCCGAATGGTGGCACCAATGCGGCCACCGCTGTCTCTGGAGCTCCCTGCTCGCCGAAGGAAACGCTGCAGGTCAGCACCATTGCCACGGGCCGCGGTGTCGGTCTCAATGTGCCCGTGCCGCCGTCCATGGGCAGCAACAACTCCATCAATGTGCTGAACAACAACAATGGCAGCGTGACAGCAGACGGCGCCGGTGCCGGCTCGGGTCCCAACAACAACAACGGGGGTGGTGCGGCGAGCGGAGCTGGTGGGTCGGCGGCCAGCAACGAGTTGCGTGTCTCGCCCATTGCTGGACGATTGCGTGCCCTCTCCGTGGGCATTGATACGGACATGGTGAGTGAATTTGATCCTTCCAGCTCGGACTCGGGCGTGGTCAGCCGCTGTGCGGTAGTCAAGCCGCTCAAATTTCGCCTTTGCCAGCCCATCTTTGGACGCAAATCGAATCAACAGCGCCGCAACGAGGCCAAGGCAACAACCGTGACCGCCAAGAACAACGCAGCTGCCGCAGCTAAAACCAAAGAGCTGGCCGCCAAGCAGACGGAACTCGAACCGGCCATACCAAAAACGCCAAAGCCGCGCGATCCCGAGAAGGAGAAGCGACGCATTGCCCGCAAAAAGGAGAAGCGTGCCACGCTCATATTGGGCCTAATCATGGGCAGCTTCATCGCCTGCTGGCTGCCATTTTTCTTTCTGTATATACTGGTGCCAGCCTGTAGCAGCCATTGCAATATACCGGAATCGGCTTTCGCAATTGCCTTTTGGTTGGGCTATATGAACTCGGCGCTCAATCCGGCCATCTACACCATCTTCAATAAGGACTTCCGACGCGCCTTCCGACGCATCCTGTTCAAGTGATGTTTGGCCTACGTGTGCTGTTACAGGTGCGTTTATGCGAGCATCGAGAAGGCTACCGAACGTGCCATGGGCAGCACACCCATGGGCTATGGGCATGGCATGTATCAGCATTACAGGCGTTAGATTTGCTTGGTTTCTACCCACTACTGGGGGTTACTATATTAAACAATTTTTGTTTTCAGTTAGTTATATATTTTTCGTTTATTGATTTATTTTTTTTTGTTAAGTAACGAACATTGTAGCTCATGTCAAAAGCAATGAACGGCTGTGAATTTGATGGAATCTCTCAATTTCATTTTACGCGTATTTAGTTGCGTTTTCTAAGGCTGCCCTCGAACTGTACACTTGAACCGCAGACGCTGCACACACACACACACACACACACTCGTACACACACATTTTTCAAATTCATCGCTCGGAACAATCCTTGAGCTGTGCAAACACGAATTTCACCTAAGCAAACATCTTTTATGCACACTTAATGGCCATTCAACCTGATATTATTTCACAAATATTCCACAACAGAAATTGCGACTGCAATTCGAAGAAGCCCAAATGAGGGGTAACAAACTGTACTTTACGGCAATATGTCAATGGGGCAGACATACGGGACCGTATGGAGGCGGGAGCACATTGTCTGGCACTCAAATTGAGGTCATCAAAACGTGGACTGGCTGCCAAGCAAACGACACTGGAAATATAAAGATATATACATATGATGTTTGTATACTATGAAACAAATTAATTTTATTTCGCCTCGTTGTTCACAGCGTTGCCTGCTGCGGATTCTGCTGCTGTTGCAATTTTGTTCCAGTAAAAATGCATTTTAATACACTGTTTCTATAGAAGGAAACGTGTATATAGTGGTGTACAATTTGTTTCTTACCTTAACTGGGTTTCCAGGCACCAAATCATAAATATCTATCTGCAATCACGAATAATTGAAAATCCATTTTAAAACTTTTGGATTAAGTTTAATTTTCAGGATTACTTTAGATTTCTTATTAAGGTCAAGCTCAACTAATATTTTATAGACTTTCAATCAGTGTCATATTGTACAGAGTATTGTGCGCTCGGAATATTTGGACAGCAAAACATTTTAACGTGTTAATGTTGCCTTTAATCATTTTCGTAAAAAGCACATAAAGGCAAGAATAATTCAACGAATAGAAACACTAGACATCCATTTAAACTGATGTTCCAGTTTAATGTGCATACACTAAAAGATATTTTACACAAAAATAGAAGAATTGCCGCCACAAAAAGCTACAAATAATGGGCATACACAGATGTGCTATAGATGCCTCCCTACCACTTTAGATGCCATAATTTTTTTTGGCTATGCATCAGCAAATGCATGCGCCAGTCACAGGAATAAACGACACGGCAGACGAAAGAAAGAGACAAACAGACGAAACAAAATAGAGAGCTAGATGGAATGAAAACGAGCAGAAACCAGAGGCAGCGCTCGTTTTGGCATGTGGCCCATTCATCTCCCCTAATATTTACTATTTGGCCAAGTCCAAAGCAAACCACAACTATGCATAAATTTCAGCTGTTACACGAGTCTCTCATATTTTAGACACTATGCGGTAAATTCCACCCAAATTTAAGATGCGTGTCACACAAAAAGATGTTATCGGCTTGTTCCATGTCTTGAATTTATGGCTGCTTTTAGCTCTTGTTGTTGGCTTTCAACACACACATACCGCAAATGTATCAAATTTATTGGTCAGACCATTTCTTTGGGGCATAGGCTAAGTGCCGGCCCTCTTTAAATTGTTCAAATGCTCATAAATAATTCGGCAGCCAAATCTGTCAGTTACCCAAAAAAAAAAGAACTGTATCTGTATCTGTGTATGTGAAGACAGAAGCTTTTTCTTTGCAATCAAAATGCATTTTTTATGCCACATACACACACTTACAATTTGATTGTCAGCAACAACAGTGTGTTCAACAACTGCACTTAAATGACAATTTCAACAAAATGGAAGAAAAAACAAAAAAAAATAAAAGAAATGGCAATGGGGCAAAAAGTGAAATCGAAAACAATTGCAATCATTGGCGAGGCAGAATCGTAGCACACATTTACATTAAAACACGCGGCACACACACTATACACACACACGCGCACACACACACCTTGAGCACTTAACTGCACTTAGGTGCGACACATTTCTGCTGCTGACTTTGCTTTTGCTGGCACATCGAAATTCATTTTCACTTAAAAGTGTTAAACAACAACAATAGCAGCACAACTAAAAACGTTTCCCGTTTGACCGTTAACCCGTTGGCCCGTTAACACTAGATGACGTATACGCCATGTTGTTCATATGCCCGTTTTAAGCTTTGTAATGGGTTTTGGCCCTTTTTATATATTGCTAGCGGCTTTCAACGACATTTTGACATTTTGTCACCTATTCATAATTTATTTATAAATGTCCGATCAATTTACATAAATTAAATTCAACGCAAATAAGAAGAAAAAACACCACAACAATAGTTAAATATTACAAAGCCATTCGCATTAATGCATATAATTCAATTATGCGCATTTTATATAACTGTTTTGTATATCCCAATAATTGTTTTTCTGTGCCTTAATTAGCCTGCAATTGTTTTTAGAAACAAAAAACAGTACAAAAATTCGAATAAATAATTAAATTTGGTACAAATATTTATTGAACATTTTTTTTTTTGCATACAAGCCACATTCCCAGCGACCGCAAATATGCACATATCAAATTGAATTATTGATCGGGTGTGAAAATTAGAATTTGTTATAGCGAATTTCTGTCAATGCTATAATTATTTAGAAGAGTATTTAATGCCCTAAGCCAATTTAACGCAAGATTAACTTGGCAAATTACGCGTTAATCAGCTTTTCAAGCTGCGCAACTTTTAATTGATATTGTAATTTAGTTACATGGTAAACTTTAGACAAATATTTAATTGAATTTTTTAGTGAGCTTTAGTCATCTGCTGGGAATGCATCGAAAATTATTTAGGTGCCGCATGTTTATTTATGATTCAATTGCTAATGCCTGCCAATCATAATTAAACTGGCAACAGAGCGTTCTGTTAACAACGAAATGGCAAATAAATCATTTTCATTGCGGCCAAATTGCACTGACACTGCATGTCTATAAAATCCAACTTTGATTTTGTTTACATTTAAACAGATGATGAGCACCTGCAATGTTTAAGCGCCAGCTGTAAATGCTTTTGCCTCGAATCTCCAGCGAGGCATGCATTCGGCCAAGGTTAATGAGTTAAGTGCAGTGAAAAACTATTTTTGGCAGCAGTCGGTCATCATAGTGTGGGCCGTGTACGCCATTTGAATGCCCATTTAAGTAATTAATAAATTGCGATAACTTTAGACACGGCTATAAATAGCCACTTAGGCACTTAATCATATATGCGCTGACAGCAAAAAGATTTCTTTTTTTACGATTGCCACTGGGCAATAAATTGCGTTTCCTTAATTAATTGGAAAAGTTGTGTGCGTGCCAGCTATTGAGTTTAAACGGTTTCTGGAGCGGCTTTGGAGTGTTTTCAGTTATTTGCATTTTGTTCGAATTCAGTTAAAAACTAAGCAAATCCAATACCTGTGGCAAACCAGCTGAATTATCTATATATATATAGATATGAATTAATTGCCATAACTTAAGACCAGTTGAATCTAATGAAATACACTTGATTGCTCGACTTTAATTTAGATAGTTTCAAAGAGCGGCACAAACAAATGACTGAAATGCTTAAATGAAATTGTTTCATTATAAAAATAAAAACAGAAATTGAAAATAAAAACCAAAGATTAAATAATTTATTATGTATTTCAATAGTAAATATTACATTTTTGCTTATAACAGTAGTTTAAATTAAATTAGACCTTAGACTCATAATGCAGCAAAAGTTGATTTTTTCAGATTTAATGAGAACAGCCAGTAAATTAACTACGAACTATTCTTAAATATAAGTAGTTCATGTATTTAGCATAATTTCTAGTTGCATAAAATCAAATGTTTAACCAAATTTTTAACTTCTTGTCGTACGTGTCTCTGTTATAGTTGCGTAAAAAAGTTAAATATATATTATACAATATGGGTAATTAATCAAACTAAGCAAATTAAAGCAGATTAAATATACAATTGTGTGTATATCAAAAAATCGAGAACAAACAAAAATCAAACTCGAAACCAAAAACTGTTGAAATAATTTACTACCTATATTTTAAGCGGAAGTCTTCCACTACAATTACGCGCTCCTAAAACCCCCATATATCCCCATATATTTCATATATCCATTTCTCCTTAAAACGCGTAATAGATCCCAGAAACCGGTACCAACTTGACAGTTTGTAATGTTAGTTCATTTGATAGCAGCCGAATAACCGACTTTGTAAGTATTCATGTATATTAAGTGCTAAATTGTATATGTGTATGTATTTCAAAGGTTTCTTCCCCTCAAAAGATTTAATATAAATATAAAATAACTACGCAAACGATAATTATAGCGATAATGATACCAATTAGTATTTACAAAATTCAGCTGCTGCACAATTGCATATTATTCATCGTAAAAATCTAAGTAGCATAAAAACGTAGTTAAAAGAGTTAACAAAATATTTGAAGTAACTTAATTGAAACTTGTCATTAAAATTGTTATTACTCTTTTCGTTGTCGTTATTAAAATATAACTTTTGTTTGATATAATTTACATCCATTTATATGGCTAACAACGAAGTAACATGGTGCTATGAGTTACGCATACGGAATTTCACTAATTTAATTTTCATTTCTCGGTATGGTCAAAAACGTTAAAATCTGAGCCCCTTTTAACGTCTTAGACAATATTTTGAATTCATTTGTCTCATATTATAGACCAATTATCGTTATATACATTGAAAAATAAATTAAGCTTAAAATAATAACATAAAAATTAGTCGAATTAAACATCAATAAATAAAAATCATATAGCATAAAGTTATTAGCCAGTTAAGTCATGTAAATAACTAAATATTATAATCTGATAACATTAAAGTTTATTACATATTTCGATATGTATATAAATATATACTATAAAAAATAAACAAATGTGTAAATTATGCAAATAAATTGCAAATTGAAGCCACCAATGAATTGAATTTTTGCATGTAAGTCGAAAAAAAAATGTGTTTAAAATAAAAAAAAAAATTCAGATTTAATCTAAGCGTAAACAATCCCAACTCGTACCCAAAGCCAGACGCAGTCCCAGTTGTAACGTAAGCTACGATAGTTAAAAACTTTTAGCAATTAGACGCTCATATATCATAGTTCAACTAAAGTAAATAACGTAGCAACTAGGAAAATCATCACTCAGTAAAAACAACAAGCCTATTTTGTAAATTTCAACAAACCAAACTAAACTAAAACGCATTTAAAAACTTTCCCTTCTGTTGATATAAACTTTCATTAAACTATACACAAGTTGAGTTTGAGCCACACATATGTGAACATATGTATGTGAGCGCCAACTTATATGAAAACTGTTTTCCTAACGTCTAGTAGATACTAAGACAACAACTTACAATATAACTACATTCAAAAATACATATAAATAACGCCAGCAGTTTAAGGCATACGAAAAACAAAAAAAAAACTATTAGCTAAGCGAAAATATGTCCATTTAAAGGACAATAAAAAATTCTATAACATTAAATACCAATATATTAGGCAGACCGACTAACATTAAACACTAATCCGAATCCCATGTAGCTCAACTTGAACTCATCAACATGGCTAAGGCAACAAACTACAGAACCTATCTTTAAACAAAATATAACAATGTTTTAAAATTATTGTCGTTAAGTAAAAAAAAGATAAAAAAATATAAATCAAACAAATTACCACAATCTGAATGCAAAATACATAATATGTAATAAAAACTGAAAGGTATTCTTAAATTCTTTAAAATGAAAAATGTGTTTTTAATTGGCCTGCAAGCACCTGACAACCCTATGGGGTATCACAGGGTAAGGGTTATTGTAAGCAGTGAAAGTGTTTGGTGCGTTACCAAAATCCAACATCTTCACGTAAGTAATTGAAAATAAATAGTTTAAATATTTTAGAAATCCTCCCTCACTTGTGGTTCATAAAATATAGCATGTTTTTCCACATGCGCAAAAATATATAAACGCAAACTCAACAGATTCTCGCTAGTCCCTATTGATTTTTCGCACACTGCGAGGCGGCAACTGGGGAGCAAAGCCATAACGACAAAACAGTAAAAGAAAGCATCTTCGCAGCTGACACTATATCTGCCAGAGTTGTCAACGGGCTCAAATTTCTATAATTAAAAGAAGGTGAGTACAATTCGCATAGCATACTTTTTGGCATACATAAAAAATGCTTAGCACACTTTTGCCCTGCGTGATTATTAAAACAATTTAATTCCAATTAAAAGCATAACGCATTTTTGAATTATTATATTATAAAAACTTTATAATCACCAGTAAAATTATATTCATCGTAAACTTGCTCTAACATTAGGAGTCGTAATAGAATAGACTACTTTTTATACCCTAAACCCATTGAAAATGGGTAAAGGGTATAATAGTTTTGTGCAAATGTATGTAACAATCAGAAGAAAGCATCTCCGACCCCATAAAGTGTTTTTATTCTTGATCAGGAGCACTAGCCGAGTCGATTAAGACAAGTCCGTCTGTCTGTCCGTCTGTCTGTCTGTCCGTCTGTATGAAAGCGTCGATTTCAGAGACTACAAAAGCTGGAAAGCTGATCTTGGACTCATTCGATCCGTATATACCATACGCAGATCAAGTTTATTTCAAATTATCGATAACTCTTTCCGTTTTTTACATTCAATATTTATAGCTTTTTTGACTCGGTTTTTTAGCCATAACTAATAAACGAACCAGGAACAAAAAGGCCATTCTTATGAAAATCGTTTGAGTTTTGGCAAAGTTACGACAGGGGAAAGTTCAGACCTATCCTTATAATGGAAAACTAGCATATATATTCAAAAATTTTTTAAATAAATTTGGACCAACAATTTTATTTTTAAACTAAAATGTAGAATTTATCTACACACCGAACCATGAACAAAAAGACCATCCCCATCAAAATCGGTTGAATTTTGGCAAAGTTACGACTGGGGAAAGTTGAGACCTATCCTTATATGGGAACATTAGGGTATATATTCCAAAATTTTTGACATGAATTTGGACCAAAAATTTTAATTTTAAACTGAAATGCAGAATTCATCTACTGGGGAAAGTTGAGATCTATCCTTACATGGGAACACTAGGGTATATATTCGAAAATTTTTGACATTAATTTAAACCAAAAATTTTATTTTTAAACTGAAATTTAGAATTCATCTAGATACAGAACCATGAACAAAAATACCATCCTCATCAAAATCGGTTGAGTTTTGGCAAAGTTATGACCTGGGAAAGTTGAGACTTATCCTTATATGGGAAGACTAGGGTGTATATTCGAAAATTTTTGACATGAATTTTGACCAAAAATTTTATTTTTAAACTGAAATGTAGAATTCATCTAGATGCCGAACCATGAACAAAAAGACCATCCTCGTCAAAATCGGTTGAGTTTTGGCAAAGTTACGACTGAAGAAAGTTGAGACTATCCTTATATGGGACCACTAGGGTATACGTTCGAACATTTTTGACATGAATTTGGACTAAAAATTTTATTTTTAAAGTGAAATGTAGAATTCATCTAGATGCCGAACCATGAACAAAAAGACCACCCTCATCAAAATCGGTTGAGTTTTGGCAAAGTTACGACTGGGGAAAGTTGAGACCTATCCTTATATGGGAACAC